>OY757914.1:108035075-108217575 GCA_963585895.1 Sepioteuthis lessoniana
AGCACCTCTCAAAACTGATATAAAAAAATTGCAAATGGTAAAATAATTTGTAAGAAATTATAGCTTCAAGGAAATATTCTTTAAATAATAGCCTGAACAACTCTAATGATTTTAATTACTGTTCTGAAAATTTTAAATAGCACAGAGATTTGGGATGTTTGATTTCCAGCTTTTCAAATGACATGAATTTTAATGTATCGTTCATTGAAATGACTAGGATCTAAATCAAATCAACAAATACCTCTTTTTGATTTATGGAATTCATAAATGTAAATTTTCATGGATATTAGATATTAGAAATTTGGAAATAACCCCAAAACAAAACAAAAACAAATACACAAAATAAAAGTTGAAAACAAAAAAAGAAAAGAATTTAATAAACAATATGAATTATCATCGTGTATTTCTTTTCTGTTTCAATTTTACTGTCACACAAAAAAGTGTGGCCCAGTCGGCTGGGGATGTATAATATATCAACTGTATTTTTGCAGAGGTGTAAGAAACAACAACGAGTATCCTGGATATGACACAAAACAATCTGATGGTGGGGCTACAGTAATGTGGAGTACTCCCAGGTCCACTCTGGCCTGGAGTGGTAGCATCTGATAGGGTCTTATCTATTGGTCAAATGGAACTAAACTGTGTACTTATGCCAAACTGAATTGTTTGAAATAGAACTGTTTTTATGTTTAACTGTGTGTAAACAAAAAGCTGTATATAAGATAAACTGAATTGTTAGAAATAGAACTATTTATATGTATAAAAATGAATTTGGTATTAAATAACCTATAATGGTTGATGTGCCATAAAACCAAACCAAACCAAGCCAAACGTAAAAGTGGTACATCGTAGCTGGTTGGTGTGAGCGAGATAATAAACTGTCCTGCAGTCGAGACTGGAATTCTGAAGTCGGTAAACTATTCCAACCATTTCTCTTTTATGCAGTAAGATGCTGCTGCTCCGAGATACCTCAAGACCGGACTCAAAACGTTTTATTGTCACTTCCTGAGCGAATTCTAGGATGCTGTGCTGGGTCACATCTGATATCACGGCTGAGGGAATTGTACATATATTTAACTCGAGTTTAAACTGAAAGGCTGGGCAGAGAAGGCTAAATTCAAGCCAGATACTACGCTTTGATCATTGGCTGACAAAGTGGGATATACATTGATAACCACGCCATTTTGACGGGAACTGTGTAATTTAGAATACACATTAGATAAATAAGATGCGACTCAACAGCGCATATACTTTTAGCAAGTTTATAAATAAAAATATAACCAATTTGTATTAAGCTGTTTGGTTGGCCGGTATGTTGGTTGGGTGATTGGTTCATTAGATGATTGGTTGGTTGATTGGTGAATTGGATGGTTAGTTGTTTGGTTTGTTAGTAGGTTGGTTAGTTGGATGGCTGGTTGGTTGATTGATTGGTTGACTGGTTGTTTGGTTGGTTGGTTTATTGGTTGATTGGTTGTTTGGTTGGTTAATTGGCTGGTTGGTGGGTTAGTTGGATGGCTGGTTAGTTGGTTAATTGGTGGCTTGTTTAGTTGGTTGGTTGGTTGGTTGTTTAGTTGGTTGGTGGCTTGTTTAGTTGGTTGGTTTGTTGGATCGTTGGTTAGTTTGATTGCTGGTTGGTTGGTTGGTTGGTTAGCTGGCTGGTTGGTTGGTTGGTTGATTAGTTGGATTGCTGGTTGGCTGGCTGGTTGGTTGGTTGGTTAGCTGGGAGGTTGATTGGTTGGTTGGCTGGTTGGCTGGTTGGTTGATTGGCTAGCCGGTTGATTGGTTGGTTAATTAGTTGGATTGCTTGTTAGCTGGTTGGTTGTTTTGGCTAGTTGATTGGCTTCCTGGCTGGTTGGTTGGTCGGTTAGTTGGTTGGATGGTTGGTCTTATGGTATGTCAGCTCTTCTTGGATTATTTCAAACCGAAGTCAGTTAAACAGTTATGATTTTTAGTTATATACTGAACAGAAACTTTTGTTCACAATCATTTGGAATAGGTAAACATTTCGTACTTAGTTGTAATGACAATATTTCAAGAACCAGTATATCAATGTAGTCAAAAAAAGAAATATATCGGAACCATAGACGGGATTTTAACAGGTATTACTATTCCAGACCAGTGTTGATCTGGGAGTAATGGTAACGAAAGAATGACTCCACATTTCCCGGATCTTCAGAATATGGAGTCTCATCCAGGATCCACTACCAGGTCATATTTGCTATTTCAAAGACGTGCGCATAGAATTCTGTTATGACACTTTACTAGTATTGTTTTGTGATAAACACAGTTTATTATTAAGCGTACTTTGTAATTATAAAGCAAATCGTCTGCGAGATAAGACATCACTATCACTCGACGGGAGTTTAGCATAAAGGTTTTCGTCGGAGAGAATGGAATCGATGGAATCGGAGACACGAGTTCAAATTCAGAACGAGGCTGTTTGAGTTTCCCCTTTCCCCTAATGTTCCTGGGAAAGGCATGATTCCTTCTCTTTCTTCCAAGTAATGGGTAAATAGTATGTTAGACTGGGGTTTTCAGACCGTTTTTTGACAACTTATCTAGAAGGAAAACTCTGAATTCAAAACAGCTGTATTCCACTTAAAAACAGATTTTGTCTCATATCTTGCGTGACGGTGCGGTTGGATAAACGCCCTTTATTAACATTTTTCAAAGCCTGAGTGCTGAGTTCCCTATGAGTATTCAAGTCACTGCGAGCCTAGTTGTTGGTCGGTTGGGTTTTATGGCGTATCAACCTTTGTAGGCTGTTTAGTGTCTAATCCTCTTTACACATACATATAAAATATATTTGGTTTATAATCGAATGGTTTGTAGATAACATTTTAAACAAGCCAGAACTCATTTGTTGCACATAGTTAAATGATTTCATATATTCCAATCTAACATGAATAATTCTATTTAGTATTAATCAGTTGTTTGCCCCCAGTTAAATGATTTCAAGTATTGCTATGTAACACTATCATTTCAATCTAACATGTTATTTGTTTGCACACAGTTTGATGGTTAAACTGTTCTATTTGATATATAGATGAGACTTTAACAGGTACTATTTCTCCATGTCAGAGTGGACCTGGAAGTAATGACAATGAAGGGGTATTCCATATTTCCCAGAACTGCAGAACTGGAGCCTTACCATCAGATGCAGCTTAGTGTCATATCCAGGACACAAGTTCTGTTTGATCGATAGATGGGACCCTAACTACCAATTCGGATCAGAGTGGACCTGGGAGTAATGGTAATAAAGGAGTGCTCCACATTTCCCAAAGCTCCAGGATGGAATCCTCTCCATTAGATGGTTTAGTATCAGATCTAGGACACTCGTTGTGAGGATGTGGGGTCGGCAGAGATGTAGTCGGCGTATTTTATAGCTTCAGTCGAATAGACTTGCAAGCCTGGACACTCATCATCAAAGCTGATTGCAATAATTAAATGTGTCGTCGGTAGAATGGGTTGTGTATTCAATAAAAATAGAGAAGCATCAAGTTGTGTTCTTGTCACGTCTAAAGGGTGTATTTACGAGATATACAGTGACCTTGTATAAGGTGTTGTCGAGCGGAACTAGACATAAAAGTCATTGAAACAGTAAGTAATCCCTGTCTTTATCCCCACCCACCAAAAAAAGAACAAAAAACAACGTAGGTACTTGTTAGACATACAAATCACGTTTGATTTTATAGAAAGAACGCTGGAGTTTGGAACGTGTTGATGGAATTAGTATATGATCAGTAGTAAATTTATAGTGACCCCATCATCTGTGGTTTCGCTTTCCTCAGTTTCAATTAACGGCAGTCGACCCTAGAAATAATAATAAAAATAAAGTATCGAGGTTTTATTAAGCAATGTTCCTGGTGTGCGAGAATAGTGATGCTGACAATTTGAATTCACCAAAAGGAAATTGCTAAGTGCTTCTTTTAAGAAAAAAAAGGGAAAATTCTCGACCTAATAAGAGAAGAGAGAACGAATTTTCTGTCCCATATTTCAGAATTATGTCGGAATATAGTGGCTTTTAATCTCTTACTGCGCCAAATTCATGAATTAGTTTTTATACCTATGTCGGGGAAATACATTGTATTTCACACAGACACACGCACACACACATACATACATATATATACATGTGTATATTACTTTTTGTTGTAAATTACAATACAATAAAATATATCGCATACTTCGAGATACATACAAACCTTAATATAAAATATTTTTACGTTTGCTTTCTTTGTATAGTGACAAACTAACTTTCGTGGGTTATTTAATGCCAAAGCTATCCTTGTAGAAGAACTGTAGTGATACTATTTACCCCATAGCTGAGTGGGGGGATAAGAGGGTACATACCTTTGTCATAGGAATTACTTCGAAAGTGAAAGTAATAGAGGGACTGGAGTTCGAACTCGCTTACTTAGGCACTACAGTCTATCACGTTAACCATTACACCACAGGGGACACCTCTCCTTTATATAAAATGTAGACATTAAGTCAGGTCTGATGAACACATTGCCGAGAGACTGAGCTTTGTTAAGCGCTGTTGACTGTCTACGATATCCTGACTTAAATATATACGCCCTTTCAATGATATGGAGCACTCTCTATTGATAAATACTGCAAACTATATATATATATATATATATATATATATATATATATATATATATATATATATTGTATAGTTTAGCAGCAATTAATTGCAAAGGCATATTTTGTTGATAGAACACAAGATTTTCTATTTCTCAACGTTTAATATTTCCCATACAATGATGTGCACCAGGCTGACTGACCCCTTCTGGACCCTATTGTCCACCTTATTGTTTTGGCTATGCTAAATCCAAGGATACTTTCAGTACAATTCAAAACATACATTTAAATTTTCCTTTCAGAATCTTGACTTTTTAATAATCATTACTGTTTTCTTTCTTTTTCTTTGCGTTTTCATAATTTTTCTTTTTTTTTTCTTTCATTTTCACCTTTCTTTCTTTCTTTCTTTCTTTCTTTCTTTCTTTCTTTCTTTCTTTAGTTGGTCTGCTCGAAGAAAGAAAGTTTTTGATTTTTTATTTCCTTCGTTTTTTTTCTTTCACTTTTTCTCTTAAATTATTTTATTTCTTTTTAGTTTAACTTTTTGACTTTATTTTTCCTTCCTCCAAGCAATTTTCACCCCACTTTACTTCCTAATTAGCTCGGTGGCTGAAATCGTTGTGATTTTCCCAAGTCTTGATTTAAAAAAATAGAAGAAATATCAGTGTCAGTTATTTTCGCCGGTAGATGGCGCTACTCAACCATCCACTTTATAATCTGGTAAAAATTGTTTAAAATGATTTATGTTTCTGCCTTTACAATTAAATTTGAAATAAGCAAATCAAGAGAAAACATTTGAACGGTCGTTTCTCCGACTTTCATTAGAAGAGGTTAAATTTAAAGATGTTTCCGATGTTTCGAGATGTATTCTCTCTACACAGGAAAATTAATAGTTTAATCTATCTATCTATCTATCTATCTATCTATCTTTTTGTCAAAGATTTGTTTTCTTTCTTTCTTTCTTTCCCGAGTTAGAAAAACAACTTCATATGTTTTTGTTTTTTCCTGATTAGCCATAAATTAAACAATATTTTTCGCTTCTTTTTTTATTTTGACAATATATTGAATCACTCTTAAAAGAACAACCACCTCCGCAAAAAAAACAAAACAATCTATTGATTTTATTCTTCTAAAATCCACGCTTCTCGTTTTTTTCTACTTCTAAAATACTTATCAGATTTCTCTCGCTTAGGTCTGTGATGCCTCACTAAACTCTGTTATACTACCACTCCGGGTCAGAGTGAAACTATGAGTCATAAAAATGAATGGCTACTCCACATTCCCCAAATTTGAACCCAAGAACCTAAACATCTGATGCAAATTAATTTTATACCCAGGACAGAGTAAATTTTGGAAATATAAGATATAAACATATTAATCACAACAGTCAGTTTTACGGTTTCACGATCATCAGGTTACCCAGTAATCTTTTGTCTTAATCTATAACCTCCTCTCCATGTATAAACCTCAAGTCCGTCACGAAAAGAATTTCAAACTCTGCTAAAAGCTAGTATTCTTATTTGAACCCCACTGTAGAATACGCCGACTGCTCCTCTGCAGTGGGGTAAGACCCTTCATTGATTGTCCTGTGTATGGCACAAAACTGCATCAGATGGTGTGGCTCCAGTCCTAAACATTTTGGGAATGTGGCGTTTTAGGAAGTGTAGAGTACTCCTTCATAGCCATTACTCCCAGATCCACTCTGACACTGATTGGTCGTACCTGTTAGGGTCCCATCTATGGGTCAAATAGAACTGTTCAATCATTTACTCAGGATTATTATTATTATTATTATTATTATTATTATTTGTTATTCAAAACTATACAGCTTTGTGTAAATTATTCAAATTTCATAAGAGTACTTGATAAATATAATTACTAATTTTTAACAATACTTGTTTGTTCATTTGTTTGGGTTTTATGGCATTTCAACCCCTTTAGGTTATTTAATGTCAAATCCATTTTCATGCAAATAAACAGTTCTACTTCAAACAATACTTACAGTTTAATTGTCAAAAGCATTTCTATTTCAAGCTATTCAGTTTAGTCAAACAGTTCTAATTCAAACAATTTAGTTTAGCGTAAGTACAGTTTCAATGTCAAGAACAGTTCTATTTCAAGTAATTCAGTTTAACGTAAATACGCAGTTTAGCTCTATTTAACCCATAGATAGGAACCTATCAGGTGCTACCACTCCGAGGCAAGAGTGGAACTGGGAGCGATGGCAATGAAGAGGTGCTCCGCATTCCCCAAAGTTCCAGCATTACTGGAATCTCACCATTCGATTGTTTAGGGTCATATATCCAGGACACTTGTTTAGGGTGGTGGGGTTACCCCTCTGCAGAAGCGTCGTCGTTGTATTCTACAGGTCCTGCCGACTGGGCAAATCAGAACTTGAAACCATTTAACTATGCACAAAGAAATAAGCTCTAACTACTCATTCAAAATAAAGTTGCCCACAAGCTATTCGCATACAAAACATACATATGAATAAACAAGATTTGGCATTAAACAACCCACAACGGTTGATATATCATAAACCAACCAACCAACCAACCAACCAACCAACTAACCAACTAACCATCTTCTTTGAACTTCAGTTTCAACTTTTATTTTTGTATATGTAAATTCCCAACTAAAACTTTTATTGATATAATTCGAAAAATTTACAAGACTCTTTTCACAGATTAGGAAAAGTTCATTATTTGTGAATATTTCTGTCTTAGCTTAATCAGGAAGATTATTGTGTAATGAATCAGATACTCACTGAGTGATCTACCTTTGCGTTCTAGTATTGTATAAGTTGAGCGAAAACGAGCCTGGTTGTTGAATACTGATAGTCATCAAGAAAGACTTGATGACAAGAAAGCTGTTCATATCTAAGACCTTAGACAAACTTCCAGTTTATATAGTACATTCGGTAATATCAAATTGATGCTAAAGTTTTCTGTATTTTGGGGGACAATATCTTTTATGTAATTTTATAATGACCATTACTCACAATTTGTCTTTGGCATGAATATCTCCTCGTGGTGTAATGGTTAAAGCGATGGACTGCGGAATCGTAGTAAACGAGTTCGAACTCCAGTCGCATTAGTATGTTCAATTTCGGTCAAATACCCTCTCAGCTATGGGTTAAATAGTACCCCAACCGTTCATCTAGAAGGATGGGTTTGGCATTAAATAACCTACAAAGATTGATATTCCTTTAAACAAAGAAACCACTATCTTTAAGTTAAGTCGTGTGTCTCATGATAAAATAATCACTAGTTTCCTGACTGTATTATGTATATCTTATGATGGGCATCTAGATTTACTTGAGCAAGAGATATAATCTTTACGCAAACAATTGATAATGGTTAGATGAATATCCGAAAACGCTTAATTAAAACTAAAGGATATTTCTTACGTATAGTAACCATTGACTAACATTCATTCATCTAGAAGCAGAAAAAAGTAAAGAAAAAATATCGGAAGCTTTTAATAAAAAGAACTGTACTCATACACACACACACACACACACACAGAGAAAGAGAGATAGAGGTTCACATACAGACATAAACGTTCGCTTGTGGGTGTCCATTCACATTCGCACATACTTGTGGGTGAATTAGCTTGTTTTTCAATGAATATCTATCTATCTATCTATCTATCTATCTATCCTTGTTTTATTTAATTAGAATAAAACTTCTCAAAAAGCAGCTATACAAAAAACCTCAATATGAATGTGCCATGAACGCAATTTCTTAAACCGTAAGCATAAAAGAAACTTAGTGATACCATTAATCAACTCATTAAAAATCTTATCTATCTCTGTCCATTCATATCTATCTTCATCATATCTATATATCTATCTATCTATCTTGTTCATATCTATCTATATCTATCTATCTATCTGGATATGAAATCTTCATTCGCAATTCGCTACCTGTTACACTATATCCCTTGGCACTTTTTCTATAGAATATATTCACACAAGCACCTGCATTTCTTTGTATAATGAAAGAAAAACTATTCCAGTTTTTGTTTGATTAATATACACTCATAATTTACCTCAGTTTTGTAAATGTTGATCGCATTGGGAATGTTACGAGGATCAAAGCAGGTGATTCATTGAAAGTAAATAGATCTAAGAAACACATCGCGTGTGGAATAAGTTCCCATTTCAGCTTTATCATTTGGGGTTTGTCTTCGGAGCGTAGTAGCTAACATGCTGGCCTACCACATTGTAGTAAGCTAGTTCGAACTCCAGACGCGTAATTACATTCCCTCTCGGATTAATACTCTTTAGGGAAGGTACGTGGGTCATTCAATAAGTTTCCAGACTTTTTTGTACGGGCATTTAAAATCGGCGTAGACTCTTGAAAATTCTTATGATATGACTGACCAATTTTTATGATTTCAGGTTTAAATGAACAGCTACAGCACGAATTGGAATACACCCTACTAAAGACTGATTGTCACTGCTGGTGAATTTCAAAAATGCAATCTGACATTTGGGAAGAACGATATGCAATAAAATTCTGTTTTAAACTCGGAAAAAATGCTGCCACAGAAACGTATGGAATGCTTCAGACGGCTTTTCGACCATCTTGTATGAATCGAGCATCAGTTTTTGAGTTGCATAAGAAATTTAAGGAAGGCAGGGAGTCTGTGAGGGATGGTGAGAAGCGTGGGAGGAGTAAGGACGTCAGAACACCAAAGTTGATTGGCCAAAGAGTTAGGGTTAGGGTAACTATGTTGAGTTTTTAAGGGAGTTTAGGAAGAGATACATAGGGAAGAGGTCAGCACTCTTCAAATCGGATCAGTGGCATTTCCACCAGGACAATGCACCAGTCTACAACTCTATCCTTGTCACAGACTATTTGACCAAGATGGGCATCAAGACAGCTCCTCACCGTCCCTATAGTCCAGACCTTGCTCCTTGTGACTTTTGGTTATTCTCTAAGCTCAGAGGCTGTCGTTGTGAGAGAATTGAGGAGATAAAAGAGGTTGTGACGAAGGTCATTGACACGGTCACACAATAGGACTTCCATGGGGCCTTCCAGAAGTTTTAGGAACGGTACAACAAGTGCATTGCAGCCGGAGGAGATTAGTTCGAAGGGGAGTAGAGTTTCACGTGTGTACTATCAATAAAGTGCCCATACGAAAAAAGTCTGGAAACTTATTTAATGATCCACGTATAAATTCCTTTATCCTCCCCTAACAAGGAGTTAAATAGGACCACAGTTGTTCTCCAACTATTGCTTTGGCACTGAATAATCCAAAAAGGTTGGTATGCCATTAAACTAAGAAGCTAAATCGCTCCACAGAAAGCTTTTTTCATTAATAATATTGACATATTTATGTTCTTGGTCGAAAAATTTAATTTAATATAAAAATCGATCAATTGTGAAACAAGTCGGTTTCTTAGCATTTATCCATATTTCGGCTAAAAATGTTATTTATTGAGATTCTAATGCTTGTAAAATATACGATATCCTCTGAATACAACATTTAAATATCTAAAAAAATAGTTTAAGTTGTAGCGTGGGATTTATTTATCAACATTTAGTACATCTGCAATGTGGATGAAATGCTCCCATAAATATTGTCCTCTTAGCTACAACCTTGAACTTCTTAAGTAGCTTATCTTGTCTTAGCTTTGATTTTTGGTTTGGTGTCCTCTTAAAATTCGCAACGGAAAGTGGGGAAGCTTCAGTGTGCAAAAATACTTATAAGACACACACACACACACACACACACACACACACACACACACACACATACACATACACACACACACACACACACACACACACACAAAGAAAATATATAAATGAATAAATCAGATCAAACAAATATGAATTATAAATTAATTAAATAATAGATTAGTTATAAATATTTTATATGGTTAATTACCAACTGATGAAATGATTTTTATTTAAACATAAAATCCATTTTTCGGGTTTTGGACGTTGCAAGGTGATTAATCACTTTTTTAAATTAAAATTGGTGATATAACAGGTGCGTTGCAGATCGAAAGAATGTTTTCTCCTTCATTCAAATATTCCAGTTTAAAAAACTTCGTAAGAGTAACTGGAACTGGAAAACGAACTTTTTCGGACCTTATTTTTCCGATGCAGTTATCGTTGGGGAGCTGGAAAAGTTTGGGTAAATTTGCCAAAGCCGCTGTGTTTACCAAATATGGGCATTTTGTAGGTGAAGAACAAGTTTTAGACTGGAACATGGGAAAAAACTATTGAAATAAATAAAGAAGAAGTAAGTCAAAGAATTTGAGGATTTTCTAACGTTTAATGAGAAAACAAACGAAATAGTTATAAGTAAAACGGGACTGAATTTAACCCCATTAGTTAAATACAAAACAGAAGAGTAGATTCGATCTTTGGTTTGGTTTAGTCTAATAGCATATCAACCAATGTCCGTTATTTAATGCCAAATCCTCTTCATTCATATATTAATTATATATGATTTGTAAAAAGCCTTTTGTTGATGACATTTTAAAATGAGCCTGAGCTCATTTTTTTTGCACACAATTAAATTATTCCAAGTATTGCAATGTATAACTAGACATTAATCGTTTGTTTACACATATTTGTTGCTCTGAGACCTGCCAGAATCGATGAACGATAGGAAAAAATGGCGAGAGAGGGTCAGGGATATCCGTGGTGGCGGCACGACAAGATGATGATGGTGATGATAATTTCTAACAATTCAATTTAGCATAATTCATTTGTTTGCTCTCATTTTAAATGTCAAACGGTTCTATTTAAGTCATAGATAGGACCCTATCAGGGGCTACCTCTCCTAGTCAGAGTGGACCTGGGAGTAATGGCAATAAAGGGGTACTCTGCATTCCCTAAATCTCCAAGGCAAGAACTCCCCAATCAGATTGTTTAATGTCATATCCAGGACACTCGTAGCGGTGCGTGGGGGGAGGTCTTATGACGCCTCAGAGATGCAGTTTGTGTATTTTGCAGCCCCAGCTGAATGGGCTGAGTATATTTGAGGATATTTTTTAATCTGCATGAAAATTAGACACTCCAGCTTGGCCTCCGTCTATTGATTCTTTAACAAATCCTGAAAAAGACAATCCTGCCGTACGAAAGAAATTTCTTAACTTCTTTTTATTAAAGTCTAAATATCGCACGTTCACGGTTTCTGTCGAGAGACAGATACTTTCGTATCGTTCCGATTTAATTTTTCGTGTTACAAATGGCAAAGTGATTACGTTGAAATATCTTTTCTTGCGTGTCGGTCTACACAATATTACAGGACTAAACATACCTATCATTATTCTTTCGAATATGGGACATTTCATTGATTAGAACCTTGTTTGTGAGATTGAAACGGCTAAAGCAGTGCTTATTCAAATACTATACGAAAATGGAATTTGCGAAAAATCACAACAAGCAGAAGCCTCTACCCTAACATTCTGGTGGAATGATAATTTTTCCTTCACTTTCTCAAAAATACAACCAAAGTAAAACAAATACAACGGTTTATGGCAATAGACTATGATTCTCTAGAATTTTTGCTTATAACGACCCCTGATAAATGCTAACCTCTCTTGTGAAACCCTAATCTCTTATTCCCCTAATCAAAATTTTCTTCAAACCAGACGGCCTGTATGGATCCCAATTTTTAAAAATTGAAATATATATATATATATATATATATATATATATATATATATATATATATATATATATATATATATATATGACTCTTCCATTGATTTTTTTTAAGTTGAAAAAATTCACCGGTGAATTCTTTTTAATGGATTTTAACGATAGATATTTTGATAAATTAATTTTGATATGAATTTAAAAAAATGATAGAGCAATACGAGCTGCAGAAATATTTGAAAACTAAAAGAAATTCAATGAAAAATGAAATTCTACTTATTGGACCAATTTTAAGTTTATTTAATTGTTTCCAATTGATACGTTTTAAAATCATATTTTATGGACGATTTTCTAAGTATTTAAACCAAGAACAAGTTGAAGAACAAACATTTTATATTTTTGATCATGCTTTAAAAACAAGGGGTCAAAAAATTGATCATATCAAGTGTCGTAAACGAAACAAAAAGAATAACTAAAATAAAAAGTAATGATATAATTTGCTTAGTTTAGAGGAATAAAAATTGTTTTGATGTATTTTTTCATCAAAGTTCTACAAAGTTTAAAGGTGAGACAACTTGTCTCTAGTCTGCATTGAACATAGCGTTTCATTTAAGATATTTTGTCATATATCATAGCATTTATGAAGGAGTAAAACATAATTATGAATTTCATCATTTCTGGTTCACATGTTTTGATAATCCCCCAACTTCAGTGGCCGAATGAGTAGAGTGTTTGCCTAATGGTCTGGGAGACTGGAGTTCAATCCCAGGTTAAGTCATGCCAAAGACTCAAAAAATGGTATTCGATACCTTCTTGCTTAACATTCAGTATTATAAGGTAAGGGTAAAGTGGAGCAATCCAGGGAATGGAGTCGTCCCCTGCTCGGGTCAGTAGCAATTGAAAAGGGAGCCTTCGTGTCACCTCGACTAAGGTCACCAACGTTACGTTTTTTACAACTTACATGGCATGAAAGACTGCACGTTTTGCACCCTCAAAATTTACATAACATTTTATCGATTATTTTCTTTCAAGAACGAATATAAATTTTGTTATATTCAAAAAATTGTTTACTTCAGAATCTCATCTTTTGGTTTAATACCACACTTAGATTTTAAAAGGTTGCGCGTTATTTATCCTTTTTGTTTGGGGATCTACACCCTAGCAGTCTCTGTGATAGAGGCACCACTGTCAGTACTGTTCATTTGTCTTTCTGTAACACTATCTATAATGACCACCAACTGACCTAGCGCTCAGGTAGCTTTGAGTATATATATATATATATATATATATATATATATATATATATATATCCGTTGTGATTGTTTGTTTTAATCCGAGGGAGGAGTCAACGTAGCGTAGTGGCTACGATATCGTGATAAGCTAGTTCAAACCTCAGTCACGCTATTGCCCTGAAAAATGTATAAACCCCTTAACTTTTTGTTATGGGATAAATAGTACCACAAATATTCTGTTTTCAAAGGGCTCATAGCAAAAATAACTGTTGGATTCTACGTACTTCGAATGCTTTATAACCATCGTATATCACTTATATATATATATATATATATATATATATATGTATATATATATATATATATATATATATATATATACATATATTTATATATATATATATATACATATATATATATATATACATATATAAATACATACATACATATATACATATATACATACATACATACATATATATCTATATATATCTATATATATATATATATATATATATATATATATATATGTGTGTGTGTGTGTGTGTGTGTGTGTGTATAGTGAACAGATGAGCATATACAAATTGATTAAAAACGTTTGGTAAATCAAATGCTTTCAGCAGAGCAGGATAAAACTCAAAAGAAATTAAAATAGCAACTCTCATAATATATATATATATATATATATATATATATTATTGATTTTTTTAGTGTGTTATATATGGTTTATATTTCAGTGACTTACCTACGAATGCACTCAAGTCGTGTGAATATTGAATATTGTCTGCACTGCGATATAATTTAGCGCGCATTTGAATTAAGGGTAATATTTTTGCAATTAACACAGGTGATTACTTAGAAGTTGAATTCAGTTGAGGAACCAGCAGATTTCTCGCGTTACAACCGAATAAGCTGGGTGCCTTGAAATTGATGTTGAAATAATTACTTAAATATGAATATGTATATTGCCCCTCCCCCATTTTCATTGTCCAATGTTTCATTTCTTGCTATGTATATCTCTTTCTTTTTGTCTGTCTGTCTGTCTGTCTGTCTCCGACTGTCTTTCTCTTTCTCTTTCTCTTTCTCTCTCTCTCTCTCTCTCTCTCTCTCTCTCTCTATATATATATATATATATATATATATATATATATGTATGTATGTATGTATGTATGTATGTATGACAACTATCTATATAATAAATAGTGCAACCACTTCTATTTCTTTATTTCTGCTTGATGGAAGTGTAGTACCTGTGTGTCCTGTCTAGTTTCAACTAATCTGTTTCCCGGCAATTCGGATCACGATCAAAATTCCGTCACTTGACATTTATGTTAAGTTTAAATCTATTACTTGAATGATTGATTTTAACGGCATTTCAACCCGTCTGGTATTATTTTAGAGGAAATTACGTACATCTTTTTCTGTTGTGGTTTCATAAGATTTTTTTCGCATAGTTGTATGATTTCAGGTATTCCTATCAAATACTAAAAATTTAAGCAATTATATGGTTTCCGAGCGATAGAAAGGATGCCACAATGGAACAAGTGGAACTGGTGACTTACTGTACATTGATAAGCAAATTTTCATGGAAACCTCTGTGAGACAGAAAATGTTTCTATGACGTCGATTGACTACTAAAAAGCCAATGCAATACGTCGATTGACAACTAAAAGGTCTTGCAATAGTGGATTGTAGACTATCTAAAAATGTCGAATATATCATTAAATATATCACGGAAGCCATGAAAAACTCGGAAGCGGAATGAACAGTAGAAAGAAAAACTTTTGCAGAGGTAAAATTCCAGAAAAGCGTTTTCCAATAAGATGCGCTTTCACCATTACTCTTTGTAATAGCAATGATATAACTCAATGATACACACAGGAAATGCACAAAGGACAACTATCTTTTTTAAATCACAAGAAAAGCTTAATAAGTTCATGCATATTGACGACATGAAGCCATTAAAAAAAATTGTGACTCAGATACAAAAAATAAGAATATTGTGAGGAGATAGGGATGGAATTTGGCATGGATAAATGTACCATAATCTGATGAAAAGCGGAAAAAGATAAAGGAAGTAATAGAACTGCCGAACCAAGAACGAATCAGAACGCGGGGGAAGAAAGAAAATCGCAAGTATCTGGGAATATTGGAAGCGGACACCTTTAAAAAAAGTGAAGATGAAAGAGAAAATAAGAAAAAGTAACTCAGACGAACGGAAAGCTTCTCAAAAGCAAGGTCTTCAGTAAAAATCTCATCAAAGGGATTAACTTCTCACTTGTAAGTTGCTCAGAGTCATTCTTTCAATTGACAAGGGAGGAAATCAGAGAAATGGACCCTTGGACAAGAAAGTTGATGACAATTCACAAGATCTTAAATCCGAGTGATGATATAGACAAATGATATGTGTTAAGAAAAAGAGGAGGAACGGGATTCGCTAATATTGTAGAGAGCGTGAATGCATCAAGACGAAGTTTCGAAGACGACATTAAATACGTAGTGCATTCAATAAGTTCCCAGACTTTTTTTTTGTACAGGCATTTAAAATTGTCGTAGACTCTTGAAAATTCACTGTTATTGCAATACATCTTATGAAATGACTGACCAATTTTTATGATTTTATGTTCGAATTTCAGGGATTGGAATACACCCTACTAAAGCCTGATTGTCACAGCTGGTGAATTTCAAAAATTCAATCTGGACGTGATGACGCTTTAGAAGAACAATATGCAATAAAATTGTGTTCTAAACTAGGAAAAAATGCCACAGAAACGTATGGAATGCTTCACACTGCTTTCCCACCATCTTGCATGAATCGAGCATCAGTTTTTGAGTGGGATAAGAAATTCAAGGAAGGCAGAGGGTCTGTGAGGGATGATGAGAGGTGTGGGAGGAGTAAGGAAGTCAATACACAAGAGCGATAGAAAGGCTTAGGGTTACTATGTTGAGGTTCTAAGGGAGTTCTGGTAGAGATTACTAGGGAAGAGGCCAGCACTCTTCAAATCGGGTCAGTGGTATTTTCACCAGGACAATGCACTAGTCCACAACTCCATCCTTGTCACAGACTATTTGACCAAGATGGGCATCAAGACAGTTCGTCACCCTCCCTATAGTCGAGACCTTGCTCCGTGTGACTTTTGCTTATTCCCTAAGTTCAAAGGCTGTCGTTATGAGAGAATTGAGGATATGAAAGAGGTTGTGACGAAGGTCATTGATACGGTCACACAAGAGGACTTCGATGGGGCCTTGTAGAAGTTGTTGGAATGGCACAAGTGCATTGCAGCCGGAGGAGATTACTTCGAAGGGGACTAGAGTTTCATGAATGTACTATCCATAAAAGCGCCCATACGAAAAAAGTCTGGAAACTTATTTAATAAGCCTCGTAGAACAAAGAAAAGCGAATTATAGCGGCTAGAAAGAGCACTGACAGCATAACAGAGCGATAATACTTAAGAAACAGAAATGAAATTATAAACAACTGTATGGATATTTCAAGCAATAAGCTGGCCAAATCTCATACGAGAAGAGCTGGGTATGGCTACGAAAGAGAAACATTAAGATAGAATCTTAATCTTTTCTTAAACAGCACAAAACAACGTCATAAGGACGAATTATATCAAAGCGAAAATAATCAATACACACCAGAATAGTAAATATAGGTTGTGGTGATAAAGACGAAACCATTGATTATTTAATAAGTGAAAATAGCAAAGTAGCACAGAGAGTATAAGCTTAGATACGACTGGGTAGGAAGAGGGATAAACTAGGAATTGTGCAAGAAATTTACATTTGACCCTACTATCAAATAGTATATGCACAAACCAGCATTCTTCCGAGAGAATGAGACGCATGAAATTCCTTGGGATTTTGCAAAACGAACAGATCAGTTAATCTCAGCCAAAAATCAGACCTAGTAATAGAGAACAAAAAAAAGGAGAACTTGCAACAGAATGAAAATCAAAGAATACCGAAAGAGGCACAAGTACTTGGACCTTGCCAAAGAACGAAAAAGTTATGGAAAATGAGAGTAACGATGATATTAATAGTAACGTGCGATTGGAACGGTCTGGTCTCTAATCGAAGGACGAATCGAAATCTTCGATACTAAAGTATTGTTAATTTTGGCCAGAATACTGAGAGGAGTCCTGGAGACCTGAAGAGGCTTGCTGTCACTCAGACTCCAGCAAAAGATCATCAGCTAACGCTGGAGGAACAGGAAATTAGAGGAGAAATCGAGACCATCGAGGCTGCGGAATTGTTGACATTGGCTGGGTTAGTGAGAAAAGTCCTAGACACTTAAAGAAATTTGTTGTCATCCTGAGTTTGGTGAAAGACCAGCTGCTGATGCTGGTGGGAAAAAGTCACATGAAGTAAAATAATTAGAATTTGTCTACACACGGTTATATGATTTCAACCAATCGATGGGATCCAAACGAGTGTAACTACTCCAGATCGGAATGGACCTGGGAGTAATGGCAATAAAATAGTACTCCACACTTTCCAATCCCCAGAACTAGAGCCTCAACAGCAGATGTACGTCGACGTCATGCTCAGGACATACTTTTTTTCCTAGGGGGTTCTAGTCCTCTGTAGGGTACACAGTCAGAGTATTGTCGGCTTACAGAGCAATTAGAAAGAGACCATAGAATCTCTTTTCTTTCCTGAGCCGTATTCTCATCTTGGGGCACTGTTCTCTTTTCAAACTAGAGGTGACAAAAACGAGGTTAGCTTGGTCCTGGAAAATTTGACCCTGAGCCAGTACCTCCTCTCCATTGTATCATAAATAGAGGGTTTGTGTATTGTGCAGCATTGGGAAACGAAATTGGCAGTTTTTATTTTCTTATTTACCCGTATGAGACAACGACCTTACACAGAAATTTATCGAATTTATGGAGGCAAATAAATACTATGATCAGAGTATAATATGTGCATCTATAGGGATATTATATATATATATATATATATATATATATATATATATATATATATATATATATATATATACTTCGATATGTAAGACTTGCTCAGTTTAAAGTAAGTTCAAATGGAGAAAAAATAGACAAGCTCCTTCGACCATTGTCAGATTATGATATAAACTTCTTCGACCTTCCTCTATCGATGTAACGAGGGAGGTGCTTTAGCAGGTTTAGAATATCTCTTGGATCAGTTTCACGTTGAATTTTGCCGTGATTTTTCTGTAGACAAAACACAGCTAAGAGAGAATCCCCCCCACACACACATATATATATATTCATATATATATATATATATATATATATATATATATATATATATATATATATATATATATATATATATATAAAGCTGTAGTGTATGGTTGCTTCGCCGTGTCACTAAAACAACTGCCTTTTCCCTCCTCAATATATACCTTGTCGAATCTTAAGGCAGAAGCCCTCACACACACGAATGCCAAGTTTGAATGAATGTAATTTCTATACATGTATTCGTTATAATTTCTATGGTCACATTGATATATATATATATATATATATATATATATATATATATATATATATATATATATATATATATATATATAATCAGAATATGTGACCTGAAAAATGTCTCACACAAATATGACCATCTTCTTCAAAGAAGTCCGCTTGAGGATGTATGATGCTATTTTACAAAAAAGCGTCCTGTTTCTAAATAGCAGCGGCCAAATTCCGTACTACACTAATTTCAGGAACACCTTTCGTACATTTTTGATAATCTTATACGAACACGTAGACATACACATCGATTTATATGAAGACCAAGAGCAATGAAAGAAGAAATAGTCAAATTGAAAATTGTGTAGTACCTTGAAAATTATTATTCGAATTACTGGTATTTTAAATACTAGGTTCGAACATAGACCAATGTGACCAGTTATAAATTCGCAATACAGACATTAATCAGGCTATATATATATATATATATATATATATATATATATATATATATATATATATATATGCGTCTATGTGTGTGTGTGTGAATAAAATATATATATGTACGAGTGTGTGTAATTAATGACTGTATTGTGCATATATATATATATATATATATATATATATATATATATATATATATATATATATATATATATATACGCGTATGTGTGTGTGTATAATCTTAGTCTGCTTAACCTCGTATGTAGAAGACGGCTGCTGCGCTGTAAAACTGAAGACAATTAAATGTAATTAATTCACTCTGATTGCTTCGCAAATTACCACCTTCTCCTCTCGTAGCCTAATTCCATTTGCAATTTGCCTATGTGCATTCCCAGTTCATGAGAAAATATTCAACGATGAGCCGACGAAACTTAATTATAGTGTTGACCGAGTGATATGGATCGGCTAAGTGGGAGCGAAGTGCTTCGTACAAATATAGCCACAAGATTGCGTATTATATAGGGCATTTCACAATGGTTCTAGTAGTCGTAGTTGTGGAAATATCTCTTTCTCTCCGTTAGTTTTTCTCATCGATCTTAGATTGTTAACATCAACGTTAGTTTGTACATGTTTAGTTCCGATAGTTTCTTAATTAACTATACATCTAAAACGTATTCGTTAATATCTGTCGCTTTCGGTGTGTGTGTGTGTGTGTGTGTGTGTGTGTGTGTGTGTGTGTGTGTGTGTGTGTGTGTGTGTGAACAGATTAGGATAAGCAATAGTTTAAAAAGCGTTTTATAAATGAAAAGTGCTCAAATACCGAGCAGAGCACTTTGAAAACTGTAAGAAATTAGGATCTTACGTTCTTAGTTTTGTTTCATTTATTTAAGTTTGGCAATCGTATTTTCAATTACACTGAAAGCATATGAAACTTTCTAAAAAAAATAAGATTAAGAAATTGAGATCCTATTTCTTTTTAGTTTAAATATGTATATATATCCGAAAATAAATAAGTGCTGAACAAAAAACACTCCCACCACAAAATAACAAAACAAAAAAAAAAACAGTAAAAGGGAATTGATTTCTCAATGTAGACGTAGGAACCACCTCGATTGATTTCAAAATTTATTTTCCTATATTTCGTCTGTCCCCATTTCTGAAATCAATTAATCGTATTCGTTTTTCTTCACGTGAACGTCATGTCAACAAAGGTCATGTCACGTTGAAAATTCCTGACCTCTAGAATTCGGTTGATTAGCTACTTTTCGTCACATTTCCGTCTGATGATTGTGAAAAATGGACTTGAAGAGTATATGATTTGGATCTTTTGGGTTTTACACTTGCTCTGCCAAAGGAGCAACGAGCACTTTATGCGCTTTTCTTATTTGTTTGGTATCTTCTTTTATTATGGTTGATTGATTGGATTTTACATTAGGTCATCTTTTGGGTTATTTTATATCGAAGACATTTTTTTATTTTATTCCTTTCCTAATTGGAGGGGATCGGTAGTTATTTGCTAAAGTCAGCGTTTCGGTTGATGGCTTGAATACTCAAGAGTGAATGTGGGAATCTTTTTGCAGGGGAGGTTTATGAACCTATATCATTGATTAGAGGCCTATTTTGTCTTCTAATATATATATATATATATATATATATATATATATATATATAAATAAAAATGTAAATGTTTGTTACTAACCGATAATCTCCAGTTTTATAGCAATAATTGGTTTAAAATTTTCAGAGACTATTTAATTCGCATTCAGGAGTGTTTTTATATACTTATTATCCAAAAATATTACAATAATTAAAAAAATATTTTTAATAAGTCATTTTTCTCCGAGAAAAGCCGAACGCGAATAATGATGGAAAATATTACTCCTAATTTCCAAGAATTTGTAGGGAACGAATAAATGAATAAATAAAAAAATAAAAGATGAAAAATAAATAAATAAATAAAAAGAAAACTATTACATTTGCAGAAACCTCCCAGATATCCATAACGGGAAAAGGGGATGACGCATGCGTAAAAGAAAAAAGGCTTTCGTTTTGACAAAGGGAGCAAAGTATTCTTTCTCTTTCAGGCCGTGCCCGTCGAACCAACATCATTTTGCTGTCTGGTGTTTTGGGCACCACGCATACGTCTTTGGTAGCAGTCCTCTCTCTATCGGTCAGCATTATGCTGAAATATACAAGACCCACGAATGAACTGTAAACTAACTCTTACCGGACTTTGACAAAACTTCCAAAAGAAAACTCACCCTTATAGAAGCCCGAAATACCAAATGCGGACACATACATACATGAAACGAATTAATGTATTTTTGACACCTTAAACTGGGGGATTCAACCATTTCAATGTATTCAGGAACCCCCCTCATCCACGGAATAGTTGTTGAACCCAGTAAATAAAGGAAAGTATAAAAGAAACGTCTTCGTCTTTTATCTGTTTCTATCTTTTCTTTTTGTATATTTCTTTTGGGACTTTCTTTGGGCAAGGCATTGCGCCGGCCAGCCAACGTGGGATAAAATAATATAACCAAAATATGGAGTCAGATATCTAACGACAACATAGGCTTGCCCCTACCCCCTGATTCCTCAGCCACTCAAACCTAACAAATTTTACACGTGATTTTTTTTCTGCTTTATTGGTTGACTTAAATAGAGAAACTAAACTTTAAACCATATTTCGTTGGTTCAGTAGTAAGTAATTTTTCTTATTCTAACGAATTATTTACAAAATATTTCCTTATATTTTTTCAACATTAACGAAAGACATCAATTGAAAAGTTTTCTTTCTTCGTTCGTAATAACAAATTGTTTACTAAATATTTTATTTCCTTTTTTCATTATGACATTTTTCTCCTATTTCTTTCATTTATTATTATCGCTAAGACACTAAACTTTAAACCATATTTCGTCAGTTCACTAGTAACGAATTGTCTACTAAATATTTTCTTTTCTTTTTCTTTTGTTTAAATTCAACGAAAGACATTCCTTAAAAAGTTTTCTTTCGTTGATAAACTTTAAGCCATATTTCGTTGGTTCAGTCGTAAGTAAATTTCTTTTTATTCTAAAAACTTATTCTTGAATTTTTTCTTCACTATTGATATCCCCTTCATTTTGTTATTTAATAAATATTTTATGGTGTGCCAATTATCATGTTGCGAAATATTAACCAGCCCAAGCTTTGTGATGGCACAGGTCTTTCAGTAAAAAAATTAATGACCAACATCATAGAAGCAAAAATTTTGACTGGGCCTTTCAATGGGGAAGATGTCCTCACCCGTGAATTCCTATGATTCCAACAGATATTTCATTTCAATTTAAGAGATTGCAATTCCCAATTCGATTGGCATTTGTAATCACGATCAACAAAGCACAGGGACAATCTTTAGAATTGTGTGGCTTATATTTGCACACTGATTGCTTCTCACATGGGCAATTATATGTTGCCTGTTCCAGAGTCGGCAATCCAGACAATCTCTTTATCTACACGGAAACTGGAACTACCAAGAATATTGTGTATCCACAAGTATTGGGAAATTAAACATATTTGAAACATGCATTTTCTTTTTTTTTCCCATTTAAACAAACTGAGCCACAGCAACGTGTGGCCAGGTACAGCTAGTATATATATATATATATAGTCATCCACAGACAGACTGTTTCATTGTATCACAACTCTTTTCTAGACACGCTGGACGCTTCAAGCTGTGAACGAAACCTCCCTAACTTTACGTTAGGCTGATTACATACCACTCGGCTATTTCAGCGACCTAACGTCAGCTCGGGAATTAAACGCATTTTGTATTAACTTTCGTTAGTTTACATTTTACATTATCGGATACGAGAGTGCTCAATTGCGCGAGTGGCAGTCATTCATGATATGAGTTTGAATGTCTTTTAAACGACATAGGGAAGACGGAAGTAATTAACACAACAACCAACGCACAGGTGCGCGTTGTAATCCTGGATAATTTTCTCATTTTATCGATAAAAAATTGGTTTGGTTACGATGAAATCATTTTTTAGGATTATAATGCACCAGAACATAGAGGAATAAAGCTTTTTTTGGGGTGGGGGCTATCAAATCTGTAAGATGACGTATTAAATCAATTATATCTAAATTCAATTGAAAATTTAAGGCTGAAATTTACAAAAAATGGAAAGTCTTTGTTCACCAAAGAAGACCTATAAAGTACCATTCAGGAAAGATGGAAGCTCTTTGAATTAGTGAAAACCATTTCAAAAAGAATTAAGGTTGTCACAAAAGGTTGAAAGTAGGAAACCCTGTGGCGTAGTGGCTAACATACTGGTTGGTTTGGTTTCTTTGTTTAATGGCATATCAACTTTTGTAGGTTATTTAATACCAAAGCCATTCTCCGAGAACAGTAGTGGGGTATTTAACCCATAGCTGGGAGGATAAGGGTTTCATAACTTTCCCAAGCGTATTTTCTTGAAAGTGAACGTAATAGCGCGACTGGAGTACGAACTCGCTTACTACGATTCCGCAGTCCATCGCTTTAACCATTACACCACGAGGACACCCGCTAACATGGTGGACTGCAACATTGTAGTAAACAAGTTCGAACCCCGGTCACGGTATTACATCCATTTTCTTACTAATACTCTTGCGAAAGGAATGAACCCTCCCATCCCCTGTCAGCTTTGAGTTAAATAATACTACTATTGATCCTCTACAAGGATGGTTTCGGCCTGACATTATTCAAAAAGGTTTGAATGGCATTAAAAACAAACCAATCTAAAGAAAAGCTCGAGGAGGAGTTACTAAGTATTAATTTTTTTTTTCGGTGAATTCTGTAATTAGTTTTCTTAATATTGAGTTTCATAAGCGACTTACTCCTGTGGACCCCTTCACATGGACGAGCAAAGGCAGGACGACCATATAGAACCTATATAAGACATCTATGTGCCGATACAGAATGTAGCCTTGAAGACCTACCGGGAGCGATGGACGATAGGGACGGGTGGCGTGAGAGGATCAGAGAGATCCGTGCTGGCAGCGCGACATAATGATGATGATGATGATGAATACTGGGTGATTCCATGATATTTTCCTCTGAATGGCTTAAGGAAAAATTATATCATTAATTTAAATAGTTTGGTTTGGTTTCTTTGTTTAATGGTATATCAACGTTCATTTTACATTAGGATTAGAATCTCTTTTTTTACAGAGATGCATATTGCACCTGAAGACGGACAGAGAATATATCGATCGAAATATCGATATAAGTAATATAATTGATTTGAAATCGTTACGTTATCGTGGGTGACCAGAAGTTTCCGTTTTCAATAGCTACAATACCGAGGTGTAGGGGAGGGCGCTACTCCTTTCCCTGGATTGCTCTACTTTACCCTTGATACTACCTTATATTGCTGAGTGTTAATCAAGGAGGTATCAAGTAACATTTTTAAAGTCTTTGGTATGACTCGACCTGGGATTGAACCCAGGTCTCTCAGACCCTTGGTGAACAATCTACCCACTCGGTCAATGAGCTTATATTTGATTTGAATCAACAAATTTGTTTTATTCTACATTTTCTATTTTATAGGTTTATTGTTTTAAGTTTTCTACCTTGACGCTTTGATGTCTTTCGTGGTCTGCCAGTAAATTTTCTTTTTTTAACCATTTCATTTCTTTCATATTTGCACCAAATTTAAACATAGATGACTGGGAACAATTCACATCTTTCACTACAATCCACTGTGGATTGCCCTTTTGAATGAATTTTATGACTCTTTCCATTGTTTTAATTGACAGTTCGTTTGTAGGAATCATATTCTCTTTTAATCAAATATGCCCAGCCGCTTATTAATATTTCCAAGAATTCTCTTTTAACTGTAGACCGATTGGCATATCTCGACTTCTATTGGAATTTAATTTAGGAATGCAAATTACAAAATCATTCCATTTTTTCCCTCAACATTGGATGATTCCATAATATTATCCTCAACATTGGGTGATTCCATAATATTATCCTCAACATTGGGTGATTCCATTGTATTTTCCTCAACATTGGGTGATTCCATAATATTTTCTTCAACATTGGGTGATTCCATATTTTCTTCAAAATAGCTTAATCAAATAACTTAATCTAGTTTCTTTAAGGAATATTTTATGGAGCCAGAATATTCAGTTATTAAAGAAAAATGTTTTGCGTCTAACTTGTTATTAGTTTATTTACTGCTGAAAAATAAGGTGAAAATTCTTTACGTGAACTAATTCCATATTTCTTGCAAGTGTTATTTATAAAGTCTTACTAGGAGTTCAACCGGCTGATTGGCCTTGAGGATAGAGGGTTCGCCAATGGTCTGGGAGACCTGGGTTCAATCAGCAGGTCGCATCATACTAAAGACTTTAAAATGGTACTTGATACATCCTTGCTTAACACTCAGCAATATAAGTTTTGTATCAAGGGTAGAGTGGAGCAATCCAGGGAAAGGAGTAGCGCCCCCCTACACCACAGTGTAGTAGCTATTGAAAAGGGAGCCTTCTTGTCGCCCTCGACTACGGTCGCTTATTATACTTTTAGGAGTTCAATAAATATGTGTATCACATTTGATAGCTATACATCAAAGTGTTTTTCTGTCTGTCTAGGACAGACAAATATACTCTTACCAATTAAAACATGAAGATAAGTATTCCTTTTTCTGCTCTATGAAAATTGTAACTAGACCTTAATTTATGACTAATGATAATTCATTATAGCAATTAGTAGATTGTAAGGCATTCCATTAATTATCGACAGAGGATTTAATGAAAACCGATAATTAGGTTTAATAAATTAGGATATATATATATAAATAACTTGCTGTTCGAGTCTGTACTTTGTCATAGATACTACGTTCTAAGTAAGTATAAAAGCAAAGCGTGGTTTACCATGCAGATCTTTGGGCAAGATAAAATCCTCGCTTGACTGCATTCGATTGATTTCTGCTCAGAGAGCGAATATGAATGCTAAAGTTATTGGATTCCTTTGCAACATTTGGTCGCATTAAACTAATAATGGACAGCTTTTATCACGGAGGAGATAAGGAATGGATAGCAGACCGACTCTTTGATCATTTGTGTGCACAAGTCAAAATGTTGGACAATGTTATATCTGTGACGCCATTGTATATCGAATTTCAGTCCTGTTACGACACTTGATCGTAGGAGGATACCTCTTGCGCCTTTGATTCATGCAATTAAAAGCAAGATGGCGCCTGTCTTTTTTTCGACAACTTTAAAGAGCCTCTTTCTTTCTTTCTTTCTTTCTTTCTTTTGGCCATTGTTTTCTTATCTCAGGTAATTTTTACTTTTTCGATTTTCACTTCTTTTTTAAAACATTTATTTAGCTAATTCCCATACTTTCTTTCCTTTTTCTTCTCCTATTTTTTCATTCTGAAGAATAAAATGACAAAGAAAGAAAAAAAGAAAGAAAGAATGATCTTTCTTTCTTTTTTTCTTTCTTTGTCATTTTATTCTTTCTTGCATAACTTTTTTGCCTGTTTGTTTGCTTGTTTCTCTCCTTGGTCTCTATTGCTATTTTCTTCAATCATTTTTTCATTTTTCTCAGATTCTCTCTTTCTTCCTTTCTTTCTTCATGTCTTTCTTTCAGAAAATATTCTCACGTTACATTCCTTTCAAAAACATGAAAACAATAAAATTTTATTATATATATATATATATAGAGAGAGAGAGAGCGACTTACATTACTAAAATAACATGAAATGATTAAGCCCTCATTATTTTCAATACTACTGCTAATAATAATTATTATTATCGTTATTATTATTATTATCATTATTATTATTGTAACTTATGAACATGGACAATATTAAGCTATTTGCAAAAAGTGAAAAAGAATTGAAGGTTCTGATGCAAATAATCGGAATATACAGCCAGGATATTGAAATGAAATTTGGCTTAGAAAAAGTGCCGCACTTATAATGAACAATGGAACAAGACAAATAATTGAAGGAATAGAATTACCAAATCAAGAAAGAATCAGAACGGTTGGAGAAAAGGAAAATTACAACTACCTGGGTATGTTTGAAGCGGACACTATCAAACAAGCGGAGATGAAAAAAAAAAAAAAAAAGAAAAGAAAAGAGCATCACCGACGAACGAGAAAGCTTCTTAAATCCAAACTCTACGGCAGAAATGTTATCAAAGGAATAAACACCTGTGTGACCTTATAGGTCAGAGTTCAGTCAAGGAAATTTATTGACCATAAGAATAAGAATTAACTGATGCAGATTTTAGAAGAATGAACTCAGTACATTGTAAAAAGTGAAAATTAACAAAAATGGATTCAGATAGGATAAATTGGAAATATGTTGTTTTAACCAAAAAAGAAAACGACGGAAAAATATATATTGAAAAAATAATGAAAGGATTGTCTACACGTTGGGGTAGGCAGAAAAACAGCAAGAGCTTTGAGCCGCAGGCCAGCGCTTGTCTATTAGTTGGCCTGAGAAAGAAAAATTTGGGAAAAATTAAATTTAAAAAAATTCAAGTGTTGTATAGTCATAATACAACTATACAAATATACAGATACAGGGAAATGCGAAACACTGACGACTCTCCGTTGTTCAGGTATGAAACGTTTATTAACTTCTTGACTAGTTTTTCGACACGAGGAGAAAGAGACACAATTTTTACTATGCTGACTGTACTATCTGACCCAACAAACGCGCTGCGCATCCCGTAGCCCCCAGCTGGACTGGCCCGGCCCAGAGTCAGATCTCAACTAACTTCTTTTTCAACTCACCAAATTCTCAGCCCATCGCTTCCGGGCATGACGTCATTCACACCCCAGTTCTATTTCCTATCTGGGGTTTTTATTATGACATTTGTGATTGTCATATCCTCTGTGCGAGAGCGTGAACTGTACTCAATGTGTGTGCACCTGTACTAAGAGCCGAATAGTTCAAAGCCCAACCAAACCGAATGATAAAATATAATTAACGAAAAATGATAATATAAAAAAAATCATTCCGTCATTAAATAACACAAGTATGGAAAATGTTGAAGTATTTCTCTTACTGTTATGAATGAAATGTTACTGACGTCATGTCACGTAAACATAAAATTGTAATTATTCCAAATTTGGGGTGGACCGTCCCTTTTGTGTAAAAGTCAGAGTAAAGCGGATTGAAAGGTGCAACAAACAGTGGGAGGCGTAATTGATTGTTGGAAATCAAATTAGAAGATTGATATTTTTTCAGCTTCAGCATCACTATCTCTCGGATGGAAGAAATACATAAAATACAAATGGTTTCTTTCGCTGAAAGGAGAGTTCCACGGAGAGAGCGCGAAGATTCACGCCACTCTGGGTTCTGGCCTAGCGGCAGACAGCTTGAAGTGGAGACGCAGAGAAAAGCCATATTACTCGTTGCTTGATCGCGATCTAGTCTTACCGATTTATAACACAAAGAAGCGGAGAAAGACTGAGATAATTTGACGCCTTAAGATGCCCTTGCGCCAGACTCGAGGAGAGAGAAAAAGCGAGGAGAAATCAAGATAATATAATACCTTAGAGACTAGTGCAGAGGGGAGAAGAAATGCTCTGGTATGGGACTTGTGGAGATTGAGAAGTAAAAGAGAAATCAAGATAATATGGTACTTTAGAGATCAGCGCGGGGCGGATAAAAGAAGCCCCCGTGCGAGACTTGTGGAGATACAGAAGTGAAGAGAAATCGAGATACTATGATACCTTAAGGGTGACTTTTGCCAGACTACCCAGGGTGTAGAAAAAGCTAAGTGAAATAAGAAAACTTGTCAAATGGAGAGAGACAGAGAAACCCCGAAATAACGTTTCAAAAAGTGACAAGATTCCACGTTCGGCCTTCTACCAGACATCTCTGGATATAGATATGGAATAAAGTCTGATATATTACATCAGAAAATAATCCCAAGGATTCAGAGAAAGCAAATATAACCGCCAATGAGATTGCCTTACGCCAGGCTATGGACAGCGAAAATGGAATCGACTAACTAATACTTTGTGAACCGGGTTTCTGACTTAAAACCCCCTACCTCTAAGAATGGTGAATGCTTGTACCATTGTTAAAGACATTTTTCTTTTCTTAATAAATATTATTATTGTTACAAAGCTGTGATTATTCTTTGTTCGTTGGCGTTAAATTTTCTTACTTTCTTAATTGTGTAACGTAATGGCCAAGGGATTTCGGTTCATGCCTTTGAGTTTAGTTTGGCTGAGAACCTTTCGGCTCAGCGCATGGGTTAGTTAAGTGCAACATTGAGCCAGGTGTTAATGCAGTCGCGCGCGGGCGGACAAAGGTGTCACTCTGAGATGTCACAATAGTCCGAGACGAAACGGGTGACGGAGTCCGAGTGACGTCACGCACCGGAAGGGCGCAGACGTTTGTGGAGAATTGAAAGAAAGTTGAGAGTTGAATACTAGACGCCAAATGAGGAGGATCGACTTTTGGAGCTTGCAGAAGCGAGGCGAACTTGCGCCCTATGGGGGCCGCTCGAGAGTGGGGGGCAAATGAATAAGACAGCATAGAAGATTATGTCTCTCCTCCTTATGTCGAAACCTTTAACTCAAAGTTAATAAAAAGGTTTCGTACCTGAACAAACAAGTCGTTACGTGTTTTTCGAATTTCGAGATTCCTGTTCTTTGTGTTCTACGTTATATATATATGCAATGAACGTCCCATGTACATTTCGCAAATAGCCGTATTTACCTATAGTACAACTGTGTGGCCTCATCCGTTTACTCACCGCCAGGCGTTCCGATTTGCGATTGATCTCTTGTCTGGCTCTACAAAACACAACGCGGGCAGATGACGAATTCACAGTGTCATCCTAAAATATACCAAACCAACGAAACGATCAGTGGATTATAAGCGGAATCACCTCCGTGTTTGGCGAGGGCTGGTGTACCGTCACGCCTGGGCTGTCCTCTTCGTAAGATACTCGGAACCATTCTTGAAATTGACAAAGGAGGAACTTAAACAAGCCGATCAGAGAACAAGAAGGATGATGACAATGCACACGACCTTGCTTCTGCGAGATGACATTGGTTACATTAAAAAGAGAGATGAAAAACTAATTACAACGGCCAGCAACAGCACTGACAACGTAAGGACAAACGGAACGATGATAACTAGGAAACAAAAACTGAAAAAAAAAAAAATTGTATGAGTATTTCAAGTGACAAATTGGCGAAATCTCACTCGAGAAAACCTGGACATGGCCACGAAAAAGAGACCTTAACGGAAAAACAGAATCTCTTCTAATAGCAGCATAAAAGTAAAGTTCTGGTGCCATTTAACTTACGGGCAAAACAGACACAAATTTTGGCTACAAATAAATTTCTGACACGGGAAGAAGTTTTTGTTTTTGTTTTTGTTTTGTTTTACGGTATATCAACCACAAGGGGTCATTTAATTCCGGTGGAAAAAGTTTAGTAGATAACCTCAAAAGTACATTTCGCAATATAACATGTCAATATATATATATATATATATATATATATATATATATATATATATAATTCATACTTCCGTGGTCAGGGTTCCAATATCACCTTTAGTAAATTAAGTTAGCGACCGTATTCAAGGGCGAACCGAAGGCTCTCTTTTCAACAGCTACTACACCGAGATGTAGAGGAGGGCGCTGCTCTATTCCCTGAATTGCTCCACTTTACCCTTGATCCTTACCTTATAATGCTGTGTTAAGCAACGGGGCATCAAGTACCATTTTTTGAGTTTTCGGTATGACTCGACCTGGGATTGAACTTTGGTCTCCCGGACCACTGTCGAACACTCTACTCATTAGGCAAATAGCCTGGTATAAGCAGCATAAAACAATGTCATAAAGACCAACTATATTAAAGCCAAAATAGATAATACGTACCAGAAGAGTAAAAGTAGGCTATGTGGTGTTAAAGATGAAACGATTAATTACACAAAAAGCGAACGTAGCAAACTAGCACAAAGGAAGAATGAGACTAGACACAGGTGAATAAGGAAGATGTTCCACTAGGAATTGTGCAAAAAATTGAAATTTGGCCAAACTACCTAATAGTACATGCTCAAACCATAATGCTCCCTGGAGAATAAGATCCATAAATTTCTCGGGGATTTCAAGACACAAACGGACCACCTAATCGAGGCTAGAAGACAAGACCAAGAGTTATCTATCTATCTATCTATCTAAATCAGAGTGTTTATATATATATATATATATATATATATATATATATATATATATATATGTGTGTGTGTGTGTGTGTGTGTGTATAAGATTGTAAATTGCCCAGTCGGCTGGGCCTGTAGAATACACCGACTGCTTTTCTGCAGAGGGGTAAGATCCCTCTCAACGAGTGTCTTGGATATAACACTAAACAATCTGATGGTAAGGTTCTAGTAATGCTGAAGCTTTAGAAATTTAGGGATACCTCTTTATTGCCATCGCTCCCTGGTCCACTCTGGCCCCAGTGGTAGAACATAAATAGGGTCCTATCTATGGATCAAATAAAACTAAACTGAGTATTTATGCTAAACAGAATTGCTGGAAAGAGGACTGTTTTAATATTTAAACTGCATACCTTTGCTAAACTGAATTGTTTGAAATGGAACTGTTTTTCTATGCTAAACTGAATTGTGGGAAATAGAACAGTTTTTGATATTGAAACTCCACTTACTCTATACTGAATTGGTTTGGTTTGGTTTCTTTTGTTTAATTGGCATATCAACCTTCGTGGGTTATTTATTGCCAAAGCCATCGTTCTAGAAGAACAGCAGTGATGCTATTTAACCCATAACTGGGAAGATAAGGGGGTTTATACCTTTCCCAAGGTTATTTGTCGAAAAGTAAACGTAATAGCGCGACTGGAGTTCGAACTCGCTTACTACGATTCCGCAGTCCATCGCTTTAATCATTACATAACGAGGACACCTCCAAAACTGAATTGTTTAAAATAGAACAGTTTTGACCTTTAACTTTGTGTAAAAAAATCTATACCTATACTAAACTGAATTGTTTGAAATAAAACTGCTTGACTAAACTGAGTGGCTTGAAATAAAAATGTTTTTGACAGTTAATCTGTGTACTTATGCTAAACTGAATTGTTTGAAATTGAACTGTTTATTTGTATAAAAATAGATTTGGCATTAAATAACCTACAAAGTTTGATATGCCATAAACCCAAACAAAGAAACAAATAAACAAACAGATTGTAAATATCTATATCTTTATTGATATATAGATAAGAACAGTCATATATATATATATATATATATATATATATATATATATATATATATATTTCCGACTGTTCATATCTATCTATCTATCTATCTATTTCAAAGTTTATTGGGTCGTTTAGTTTCCAGTCTGAGAATCTAGGTTCAATGGAAAGTCTACGTGACCTAATGTTTTTAGTGGATTTGTTATTGGGTGAGGTTGACCATAGCAGATTATCAGATGGTAGAATATACAATTTCTGGCCGAATGAAATGATAAGTTAACTTCAATACGATGTACATAGTAGTTTTTGACCTTTTAAATAGCAGAACTGCAGAGGTCATGTCCAGGTTTGTCACATGGCCAACTATAATTTGGATATTCATGAGAAAGCAGTGAAAAAGAACTTAACATATTTGCAAACGATGGAAGAACTACAAGTAGAGGATGTAAAACGTCTCTCAAAAACTAATTGGATTTCCGATATTTCTTATGGCGTATGTTTGTCAAATTCATATTTCTGAATCTAAAATATCTTTCTTAAATAAATAGAATTATTTCTTTAAAATATGTTGTCTCTTATCTATTCTTCTCCAACGTCATCTTGTATTTCTTCAAGTTTTTCTCCATTCATATTCATCACAACCTATCCATAAATTTATAGATAAATCTTGTTATATTTATCTAAAAGCCTTCATTGCGATTTCTGTGTAAATTTTGTTGTTTCTTCGATCGGAATAGAATCATATCATCATTATCACCTAAACAATCGTCCTTTCCTAAAACCAGATTTTTTTCCTTTCCCAGTCCCATCCACTCATCGCTACCCCTTCCATTTTTTCCTCCCTCAGAATACAGCTACCATTCGCTTATTTTCACTGTCGACCATCAGATTGTGGACTCTAAACAGCTTGAAAACAGCTTGATTTTATTAATGATCTTGTTAGGCGTATTCTTCACGGAGAGTGCCACTTAGAAATTGGAAACGAATGGAAATTGTTAAAAGATTTTCGCTTTCCCGGTCTGCACTGATTAGGATGAAATATTAGTGAATAAAAATACCTAATTTATTTGATGATATCAAACTATTGCTTAAAGTACATTTTCTTTCGATCACTATTTCTACGACTTTCTGGCGTCGTTAATATAAAACAGAATATTTGGAGATGATTATTGGCCGAAGTAGTTGTGAATTTTGCAACTTGGCACAAAAAAAAAAAAAAGATTAAATAGTCCGATTTTGATAAATAGAGACGGATCATTATTGTTTTATTTGGTCATATGCTGATCATTAAAAGATAAGCTTAAAAGAAAATCAATGTTTTTATTTAAAAATTGCTTTAAGGTTACCAGTATCAGATAATAACAGTTAGGAAGTAGGAAGATGAGGACGATTTTCAAAATAATTACATTAAAGCACTTGATAAATTTTACTGCTTGACCGACAATGAAAATATATTTTCTTCTGAGTCTTTTGTTATTTTTACGTTGAGAAAAATCTTGAATCTTGTGTTTAGGATTCTTCTCTTTAGCCTTTTATAATTTTGAATTCATGAAAAGTCTCAGACGTATATTGAATCTAATGTTCAAATATCATTCTTTCAGCAAATAAAAGAAAAAAGGGAATCTTAAAACATTTTTGTGGAAGTTTATTCGTCACTGTGTAATGTCATAAAAGGGAAAATCTGTCATTAACCCCATCCCTAGGATAATCTTTGTTGTTGGTAAACGAATAGTCTGAAACCAAATTATTCGATTCCCAGCTGAAGTATAAAAAGGTCGACACAAATAAATTTCTTGCTATACATCTCGTCAGCCACTTCGGTCCAGGACAGTATGAGACGAGCTCAGCATCTAATGGTCCCCTATGGTTCATCCCTTTCACAATCTCGGCAAAAGCATCCCGAACCATCAATTTGAGCTTCACGTTACTAAAATATTGAAAAACCTTTAAATCATGCAAGTAATAAATTTTTAACACATGTTTATCTAGTTGCAATCACGAGTAGGATTTACTAAGCAAATAAGTCGATACTTCATTTTACTTTAATGTTTTTTGAACTGGAAAATTAAAGGACCGGCTGATTTCCCGTCACAACAGCAATTCATGATGATACTGAAGATTTAGTTTTAAAGAATTCAACCATTATTTCACAGAGTAACCCTTTATTGTTATCGTTCCCAGATCCACTCTGGCCTGGAGTGGTAGCACTTAAAAGGCTCCTATCTACGGTTTAAAAAGAACCAAACTGTGTATATATGCTTAACTGAATTGTTTGAAATAGAACTGTTTATATTTATAAAAATGGATTTGGCATTACATAACCAACAATGGTTGATATGCCATAAAACCAAATCAAACCAAATCATTATTTCATTATCTCCGTGTGATTTAGAATTGGGATAAAAAAATTGATGCACCATATAAATGGAGATATAACACTTGCAATTAGTTGCAAACTAGACTGAAAATTACTTTATTCGCTTGTATTGTTTTAAGAGCATTGCTTTAAGATAAAATTTGTTATGATGCGTCGTTTTTCTGGATAAAGTTTACAAACAAAACAATGAGAATTCCAGTAAGACAACATGACAGGAAATTCTATCCGCAGAATAAAAAAAAAAGTGAAAAATGTTAAAGCCTTTGAAAACACTCATGCTCTCGAACCATTTAAAATCTCTCTTTCCCACTGACTGTACAAATACTCCTTTATCGCTACCTCTTTTTGTCTATGGTAATTTTAAGCATTTGAAAAAAATCAGGCACTTAAATCCTCTTAAATACTTCCTTCCCACCGACTGTTCAGATACTCCTTAACCACAAACTCCTTTAGTCAGTTTTATTCGAAGAAACTAAATATACTTAATTGGAAAAAGATTAGACATGGAATCTTTCCAAATGTTTTCAAGAATTATCGGACTCAGTAACCAGTAGAGTGTTCGCTAATGATCCAGGAGACCGGGGTTCAATCCCAGGTCGCGTCATACCAAAGACTTTAAAAAATAGTACTTGATACCTCCTTGCTTAACACTCAGCAATATAAGGTACGTATCAAAGGTAAAGTGAAACAATCCAGGGAAAAGAGTAGCATCCTCCCCAACACCTCGGTGTAGTAGCTATTGAAAAGGGAGCCTTCTGGTCGCCCTCGACTACAGATGCCAACTTTACTTTTTACTAAGGATTATCATTGTTTTACTCCTTACGAAGTTTTCACACTAGCATGAGCTGTTAGTCTTTTAGTGGAGTCTGAGTGATAGCAAGTCTCCATAGATTTCCAGGATTCTTCGGGGAATTCAAGCCGATCTTAACAATGATCTTATTTAAATGGTCTTGATTCTTTCTCTGATTCTTGTTCAAATCTTTTCCGGAGCAGGAATCATTCCAAGTGAACCAATTGCAATTGGTATCGCCGTCACCTTCATGTTCCACAGCTTTTTTTAGTTCTCAGTCAAGATCTAAGTAATTGTCTATCTATTTGCTTTCATTTATTTTTACTCTGTTGTCTGCCGTAATAGCAAAATCCACTAAATCCCAAGGTTTTTTTTCTTACTTGTTAATTAACTCTAGGTCTAGACTTCTTGCGGGGATTAGTTGGTCCGTTTGTATTTCATAATCCCAGAGAATTTTGTGCGCTTAATTCTCCATGATGGATTCTGGTTTGTGTATATTCTGTTTGGCAATATTGTCAAATCATAATTTCTTGCTCAATTTCCTGGTGAGTCACCTTTCCTATCCTGTCCTACTTAGACTTGTACTCCTTTTGTGTAAGTTTGCTGTATTCACTTATAATAGGATTAACTGTTTCATAACTTTCTCCACATAGCCTACACGTGCCTTTGCGTAAAATAATTTTTTGCTTTGATATAACTGGCCTTTATGGCATTATTTTCTGCTTGTTTTAACAGAGATTGGTTGGGTTTCTTTTGTTTAATGGCATATCAACCTTTGTAGGTTATTTAATACCAAAGATATTCTCCTAGAAGAACAGTAATGGTACTATTTAACCCATAGCTGGGAGGATAAGGGGGTTCATACCTTTCCCAAGCGTACTTGCCCGAAAGTGAACGTAATAGCACGACTGGAGTACGAACTCGCTTACTACGATTCCGCAGTCTATCGCTTTAACCATTACACCACGAGGACACCCCCATTAACAGAGATTCAGTTTCTCTTTTGAGGTTACTCTTTGTTAGTTATTTCCATGTCTGCTTGTGCACAATATCGGTAGTTTTTCGCTTGAAGTCTCCATACAATAATTTTTCTTATTCTTTCCATTTTCTATTTTTTTTCTGAAGTATTATTATTATTATTATTACTTGCAAGTTTCTCTCGCCATCATTAGGTGATGGTCTTTCATGGGAGTCTGAGTGGCAGCAAGCCTCCTCAGGTCTCCAGTACCCCTCTCAGTCGATCTCAACAATGCAGTAGCTTGGATGGTCTCTGCTCGTCCTCCGATTTCCAACGCTTCCAGTTCCGAGTGCACCAATCATAATTGGCATCACCGTCACTTTTTTTAGTTCTTTGGCAGGGTCTAAGTACTTGTCTCTCTTTTCATTTTCTTTGTTTTTCTGTGATTCGCCGGGTCGGCAGGTTTTTTTTGTTTTGATTTTTGTTCTTTGTTTTTGTTAAGTAACACTAGGTATGATCTCCCAGAGGGGATTAGATGATCGATTTATATCTAAAAATTTCAGAGAATTTTCTGTCTCATTTCCAGGACAGATTCTGGTTTGTGCATATACTATTTGGTAGTATGGTGAAAGTTCAGTTTCCTGCCAAACCCCCTGTCACTCACTTTCCCACTTAGTCATTTCTTATCTTGTACTTCTTTTGTACAATTTTCTACATTTGCTTCTTATGTGATTAATCGTTTATTATGTATCACTAACAATTCAATTAAAAGTCAATCATCAATTTACACAGTTAAATATCAAAACAGTCCTATTAAAAAAAAATTAACTTGTTCTATTACAAACAATTCAGTTCAGCATGTGTACAGTCTTTTTATTTACACACAGTTAAATGTAAAAACAGTCCGGTTTCAAGCAATTCAGTTTAGCATAAGTATACATTTTAGTTCTATTTGACCCATAGATAGACCCAGACCCAGAGTGGACCTGGGAGTGATGGAAAAAAGGAGTACTCCGCATTCCCCAAAGCTCCAACATTACTATAGCTTCCAAATCAGATTGTTTAGTGTCATATCCAGGACACCCGTTACGGGAGTCTTACCCCTCTGCAGAGATGCAGTTGATGTATTCTGCAACCCCGGCCGACTGGGCCAGATCATATCTGAAAAAAATTATAAGACATTAGGTAGATGGAGCTACTATTACCTCTTGCCAAAGTTTATTTGTACTGCGCAGGTACTATTTACCAATCCCTCCGTTTGGGCAGGATATGACACAAGGTCAATTTTTAAGCGGAGTTTAACAGGTTTTGAATTCAGAGTTTTCCTTCTCCTAGACTAGTTGCCTCACCAAGGCTGAAGAACCTAGTCCATCCTACTATTTACCCATTTGTACTGCGCAGGTGACTGTTTTAAATGTAGGAGGTATTTCTGTAGCATATTGTATTATTATGGTCTTGTGCAGATAAAGTACAACTTAGTAATCGCAAATGCACGCCTATACGTGATTTATTAACGTTGTTGTTCTCTTCGCTGGAGGTAGGTGGATATTTAAGATATAGAGTCATGGTTAAAATTGACTTATCATCTAAGGTTTCCAAGGTGATGGGTGTTAACCTGATCACGAACAAAAGGAAAATAGTTAATCACTGCTTGTCAGGAAATGCCGTGCCTATTGATAGAAACAAATCGAACCTGTTGCGCAGTGATCACCTGTAATTTAACATAGCGTCCTGCTGTATTTTGGACTTTACTGTCGTAATATTTTACTAGTGCTTTTCGTATGTGAGGGTCTGCGTGTGTCTTTGTGCTCAGTCAAACATTGTCTGACCAATATTTGCTCTTCCACGGTGACAATTCAAAAAAAAATTGCACCTATCACCTGTGAGCAATGTTTAACAAGCTAGTCACGTGAACAATTATCTCTGTAGTAAGGGTTTTCTTTCCTACATGTCTCTCATTTGCACAAAACTAAGCTAAGCATGTATTTATCCAATCTTATCACCACAGCCAGGACGTGATACACGGTCAGTTTTTAGCGGAATGTAGCTGATTTGAATTAAAAGCTTTCCTTCTCCAAGATTAGTTGCTGTACTATCTATCTATATATCGATCAATCGGCATGATGTGATACACGGTCAATTTTTTAACGGAGTACAGCTGATTTGATTTTTTCTTCTTGCTTTACCAAGAACCTAATTTACCGATATCAGGGAAGAGAGAGAGAGAGAGAGAGAGAGAGAGTCATGCCTTTTTAAGGCAAAAATTGAAACGCAATCAGCCTCATTCACAATTTGAACTCAAGTCACTGAGGCTCAAGAATACTCCAACTGTATCCCCTATAAAAGGTTAAGACCCCCCCCCGAAAGAACAAGTGTCCTCGATATGACAGTAAACAGTATCTAGTGATGAGATTTCAGTTTTGGAAATGTAGGGAGTGTGGAGTACGCCTTCATTAGCATTATTCGCTGGTTCAATCTGTACTGTAGAATACACCGATTGAATCTCTGTAGAGGGGGTAAGAAACTCCCACAACGAGTGTTCAGGATATGACACGAAACATTCTGATGGTGAGGTTCCAGTAATACTGGAGCTTTGGGGAATGCAGTGTACCCCTTTATTGCCATCGCTCCCAGGTCTATTCTGGCCTGGAGTGGTAGCACCGAGTAGGGTCCTCTCTATGGTTCAGATAGAACGGTTTGACATTTAAAAGTGTGGAAACGAATGGCTTGTGTTAAATTGAATTTTTTAAAATAACTATTTGATCATTTAATTGTTGGTTGGTTGTTTGGGTTTTATGGCATAATTGTAGGTTATTTAACGCCGAATCCATTTTTATTAATTTTTGTCAAAACAGTTCTCTATATATAACAATTCAGTTTAGTATAAGTACAGTTTTACTTTAAAAAGATCCAACAAAAACAGTTCCATTTCAAACGATTCAGTTTAGCGTAAGCACGTAGTTTAAATGTAAGTACGGTTTAATTGGCAAAAACAGTTCCATTTCAAGCAGTTCAGTTTAGCATAAGCACGTAGTTTAAATGTAAGTACAGTTTAATTGGCAAAAACAGTTCCATTTCAAGCAATTCAGTTTAGCATAAGCACGTAGTTTAAATGTAAGTACGGTTTAATTGGCAAAAACAGTTCCATTTCAAGCAGTTCAGTTTAGCATAAGCACGTAGTTTAAATGTAAGTACAGTTTAATTGGCAAAAACAGTTCCATTTCAAGCAATTCAGTTTAGCATAAGCACGTAGTTTAAATGTAAGTACGGTTTAATTGGCAAAAACAGTTCCATTTCAAGCAATTCAGTTTAGCATAAGCACTTAGTTTAAATGTAAGTACGGTTTAATAGGCAAAAACATTTCTATTTCAAGCTATCATTTAATTGTGTGTAAGCAAATTACTGATATTTAATTGAACTGTTAGTGATACATAGCAATACTTGGAACCATTTAGCTTTGATGACTTATTGAATTGTTTTAAACTGTTTGATCATGTGTATGTACAAAATGTGTATGTACAAAATGTGTATGTACAAAATGTGATAATAAATCATACTTAAAATAAATGTGAAGACAGGACTTGATATTACATTTTAAAAAAAGAACAATTGTTGATATACCAGAAAAACGAAACCAAAGCAAACTTAACCAAACAAAATAAAAAAAATAGTTTCCATTTCTGGATATGATTTAGTCAACTTTTTCCATGAATCTAAACTAAATACGATATGGTTGGAGCAGGATTTTATTCAATAATACTGGATTTGATGACCTTTTTTTCTTACGTGGGATTGTGGATCTTTTCTATTTGGTCATTTCTTGTGGACCATATTTTGTTTTATTACAAACATTATTCTTGTTTTCGAAATGGGTTTTTATATTAGAAATTTCATAAAAACATCCTCCTGGAAATTATGAAAAAATGTTATGTGATAGCGAAAAATATTTCTGAATTTGTCTAAATCCAACACCCAAACTAAAATAAAAAAATAACATCTCAATATTTTTTAATGTATCTATCTGTATAATGTAAAATTATGCAAAAACTTATAATTTAAAAATAAAAAAATGCTACCTAATAGAAAAAATTGTTTTCAAAATCAACAGCAAAAATTAGATAAAATTCATCTGCGATAAGCAAAACATTTTTTCTATGTATAATTTTCTAATATATCTATTTATATAAAACATACATAAACTTTACCTCCATCATTCTACTGGATTCGATGAAGTATATATATATATACACGAGGGTCATTCAGTAAATGAGAGGAATTTTTGGGAAAGAGCAAAATAATTTTTTTCAGAATTTTTCCCTGAGTTGATTGAAATGGTTTACGCCAAAAGTTATTTTTGTCTCGCAAAAATATTTGTTTCACGTTGTTCAAAATGGCAGCAAATCAACCAGATAGCTTTCAACTTGAACAGATGTCTGTCATCAAATGTTTGGTGGCACAAAACTGCAAAGCATGTGAAATTTACCGAAGAATGAGCGATGTGTACGAAGAAGCATGTTATAGAATAAATAAATAAATAAATAATAAATGATTAATGAATAAAATATTTTTTTAAAATTAGCTAAATTGACTTCATTGAAAAATTTGCTGTTATAAACAAGGCTTTCTTTTGCTGACACCTTTGGAAAAATCCAAATCTAACTTGTTTATTGAATATATATTGGCCCAGTGGGTAGAGTGTTCGCCAATGACCCAGGTCGCGTCATACCAAAGACTTTAAAAATGGTACTTGATACCCCCTTCCTTAATACTTAGCAATATAAGGTACGTATCGAGGGTAAAGTGAAGCATCCAGGGAAAGGAATAGCGCCCTCCCCTACACCTCGGTGTAGTAGCTATTGAAAAGGGAACCTTCTGGTCGCCCTCGACTATGGTTGCCAACTTTACTATATATATATATATATATATACCATCATAATTCTCATCATGATATGCTGCTAGCACAGATTTCTCTGAATTTCTTTCGCCATTTGTCTCTATCATCCATTGCTTCCGCTAGGCCTTCTAAACTACACCCTGTGTCCGTACGGAACAGTTCTTGATCAGTTCTTATTGATTGTCCAACAGTAGCACGTCCATGTTAAGGGGTCCTTTGAAGAACGTCTAGCTTGTCTTATTTGGTTGGTTTTAGAGATGGAGACAGGTGGCTGTACAGCTGCTGTTTTGTGGGATGTTGCTTCCAGGATTTGTTTAATATAGCTCGGAGCATTCTTGTGCAATTGTCGTTTAGCTCCATATACTAGAATCTACCCAACCGCTGTTTAAAAAAAATGGCGTTGTATTTCATCGGATAAGTTTGACTTCCCTCTGATCGATAACCTATCGATAACAGTCCATGACTTCGTTAACGACAAATTGTAGTAATTTTCAGTAGATGAGACGATTCTTCCAAGGTAGGTGAACTCGTCCACAAGATTCAGAAAATCACTATTTAGTGTGGAGGTGTTTCCTATTTGATTAAAACACATGTACTCCGTTTTTATCTGCAAATGGAGACTAATGCCATCTGCTGCCTGCTCTAGACTATTCAACAAGTATTCGGCTTAATCAGGTTATTTGCCAAAAGTACTATGTCATCCGCGTAGTCTGCGTCCGTAATAGTTTGTGCGGGGTATCGTCTGCTTCGTGCCTTTTTTAGTGTAAAACAAGAGATCTAATTTCATTAGATCTATCGACGTTCGAAGGCTAGGCAAATTATCAACAGATATGGGGCTAATGTATTCTATTGCTGAAAACCAGCAATAATGTCAAAGAAGTTATATATATATATATATATATATATATATATATATATATATATATTTATATATAAAGGAAAATATCGAAACATGATCAGTAAGATGTCTTTGAGTTTCATATGGCATGAACTTTTTCTTGCAGAGCTATTTGTATTCATCTTCATATATTTCTTAGTATGTTTGGATAGGTTATATATACATAAAGAGATCGATACTTCTAAAGCAGTGCAGATATACAACCTTAAACAACTCGGAGAAGTAATATATATATATATATATATGTGTGTGTGTGTGTGTGTGTGTGTGTGTGTACACGATCTTTTTCTTTTTAACTCCGAGTGTGAATATAACGTTAACTTCCATGTTACTACATGACTTAATTCTGCTATGTAATTGCGACTGATTGGCCACTTTTCTAAGAATTCTGATGATCGGGTTCACCATATCAAACAGACTTTATAGTGTTCACAATTTCATATTTTTCTTGGTCGTATATATATATATATATATATATATTGTCATCTACAGACAGACTGTTTCGTTCTATCAGTACTCTTCAGTGTGGCTAGACACATAGGACGCTCGAAGCCGGGATCGAAACCCATCCGACTTTACGTTAGACTAAGTTTCAGACCGCTCGGCCAACAAGCGTACCACGTTGGCTAAGGGAATTTTTAAGGTATCTATATAGCAACAGCAGCAGCAGCAGCAGCCGTTTGTTTACATTTTTTAAAATACCCTATCGGCTACCAGAGTGCTCAATTCTTTCGAAGAGCTTTGCATTATGCGAGCGGCGGCCGAAAATTCCTTCACCAGAGTGCTCAACCCCCATGGGGGAGCGTATATATTGTCATCCACAGACAGACTGTGTCGTTCTATCAGAACTCTTCAGTGTGGCTAGATTGAACACCGAAAAGATCCATAAACTACTAACCTAGGTTACACTGAATGGATCTTCAGTATAATTCAGAATTATCTTGAACAACCATTCGGTGAAACATAGGTCGATAGAATCTAGCTCTTTTAGGTATTCTAGTTTTTCCCTACTTAGTGCATTGAGCACTTTTACGGACTAGTTTAAGTAAATCAGTCGGTATTTTTTCTTTTGGCTAAACATTGCGATGCTGCTGGATTATTTTTAAGCAGTATCAATATTTTAACCTTTTCTGTTTTTATTCATTTATTTATTTTTTTCCGAGATATCAGTTTGTGAAATATTCTATTATGTACAAATTGCATCATCTGTTTTTCCCCACCACCCGAGTTGTCGAAATAGGTATACAAAAACAATATATATATATATATATATATATATATATATATATATATATATTTGCAAATGGAAGTTAATCCAACTGTATGAAAAATGACAAATATGAAAACGCAAGAAATTCAAATGATGAGTTTATTTACAGAGTTTCTCAAAACAGATGGAACCCATTAATATGACAATAATTTATTACTGAGACAAGTGCAATGGCGGTCATTTGGAACACGTCATGTAAAAATGCATCCTTTCAGCTGGAGACATCAAATCAATGTTTTTTTTAAATTGTTATTATATCATCTTCCAGGACATGCAATCTTTTTTTGACTTTTTTGTCTCTGTAATGAAATCCTTGCAACTATTTTGAGACAGTTTTGAAAGATTTTGAAATATTTTCCCTCTGGTCCAAAGAATTGTGATCGATGATCAATAGTTGTTATAGTGTACTATTTTCAAATCTGAAGCAAATAAAACACAACATTATAATTAGTAGAGTTATTAGCAGTCACATCGATCCTATGTACATTGAGACACCCAGTATATATACATTTACTGAGTGAGCATAAATAATAACGCAGTCACATGGATCCTATATAGACTGAGACACCCAATATAATTGAATAAACCATGGTTTATCGTTTTGGATTTAAAAAAATTTTAAACCTTCATCATTCCCGAAATAAAATTATCATAAACCAATACTCCAATGAACAGATATATCAAACGTTTAAAAATTGACCTCAAGAAAGAAAACAGTACATTACCTTTATCTGATAAGAAAATAATTAGAATTTGCGCATAATGCACGCAACTGCATTTTTATGAATAAAAATTTAATTGACCCACACGTAAGCTTTTAGTGGGGCCCTTGCTCGAGTATTACTGCATGTATATTTATGTGGGGAAATTTTGGTGAAATGACACCACCGGCTGATGGACCTGCATATTTGCATACACGCGCACGTGCCTGTGTTGTATACTCAACACAATAAAGACGACACAATAAAGACGAGCGACACAGTCTTTTAGAAAAATATACCTCTCACTTTATTTGAAAGGGTTGTGTGTGAGAGGGAGATAGAGACCGAACAGAACTGCGACATATTGGCCATAACCGCGTTTCTTTCCCGTTCTCCTGGGCTGCTCAACCGGGGACCTGGGGGCCCACTCTGCTGGGTGCTGGTTTTCTCTACTGCATCTTATTTCTAACTCGTCTGATCCCCAACTGCTCAATCGGGGGCCTGGGGGCCCACTCTGCTGGATGCTGCCTTTCTCTACCGCATCTTGTCTCCAACTGGTCTGGTCTCCAAACTGCTCAGTCGGGGGCCTGAGGGCCCACTCTGATGGGTGCTGGCTTCCTCTACAGCAACTTTTCTCCAACTGGTCCGGTCTCTAAACTAACTGACTTCCTGTCCTCACCGAGTTATATAATCGTTCAATGCCCCCTTCTTCTTGTGGGTGTCACAAATTGCACTCATTCAACCCATCCACAGTCAAGGCTATAGTATCCTGATTATTCCTCGCCTGGATGCACATGTTATTTACATAAGTGCATTTCCTATTTTGACAGCCCGGTCGGGTCGTAGGTCAATATACAACACCTGTGCAAATATGAACACACAAAATGGATACAGAGTGAATATAAGTAGCGTTCGGCAGTCAACCAGCAGCTTTCGTTGACATAGTCTTGTATGTGTTATCAACGCTCCAATCTGACTTTAACCCAGACCGTATACCGCCGATCCCAGCCGACTCTGCATTGTAATTTTTTGAATTTGGTCCCTTTTAAATTTATAGTACTTAAAGATTCTTACTATTTCCATTATAAAGATAATATATTACTTATGAATCCACGGAATAATGACTTAACAAAAATTACACGTAGATTAAACAACATTTAACATAACATAGATTTTACTTACGAACTAGAAATTAACAACATTTGACATTTCTTGGACATTTTGCTAAGAAATAATAACAAAAAACTTGAATTTAAAGTTCATCACAAATCCACTTATAACAATCAACATATACATTTTTACTTACATCGTAAACAGAAGAATAATCTTAGGTTTTATCTCAGAGCTCTCAGAATTTGCACCCCCAAATTTTTACATGATGAATTTGACTATATAGAAAATTCCTTCACGCAACTTCAATATTCTCTATCTTTTATACAACGTGCTCCAAAAAAAGCTCCCGAAATTCACAAAAATAAATGTTCTCCAAAACTTCCTAAAAATAATTTTTCCAATAATAATTTCTTACACATATTATTTTACTCAATAATTTGGCTATAAACCTTATCTAAAAACTTAAACAACCTTGGAATCAAATCAGTCACTAACACTTAAAAAAAGAATATAATCAGTAATAAGAATAGAGATACCCACATTAAATGTGATGGTGGTGTAGACATTATCCAGTGTCTGGATTGGGATAAAAGATCCGTGGGTAAAACATTCCGTAATCTTCAAAAACGAATTTACGAGCACAAAAGAGACTCGATAAAAGGGAACATAAATTATGGTTTGGTTAGACACAATTTAGAAAATAAACAACTTAAAGTGTCCAAAATGCTAGTTTATATAGATATAAAAAAAAACGCCTGAAGATTGTTGAATCTAGCATCCTTTCTAACTACGACACGATTAAATAAAGACCCGATTTTTTAAAACTTACCCCTTTATTCAGTCTTAGAAGCGTTAAAAAGTTACAAAATCATTTATCTGAAATAGTTTAGTTTCATCAGTTTTATATATATATATAAATAACTGATGAAATTAAAAAATCATTTATTTGAAATAGTTTGGTTTCATCAGTTATATATATATATATATATATATATATATAAAGCTGATGAAACCAAATTATTTCAAATAAATGATTTTGCAAATTATATATATATATATATATATATATATATATATATCAATTACAAAATCATTTATTTGAAATAATTTGGTTTCATCAGCTTTATATATATATATATATATATATATATATATATAAAACTGATGAAACCAAACTATTTCAAATAAATGATTTTGTAATTTCATCAGTTTTATATATATATATATATATATATATATATATATATATATATATATATATGAACCGACTGACATTGTTAGAGACAGATATTTATTGCAAATGGTTGCATTTAGATTTGAGCACCAGGCCCTAATAGACATTGATAGAGAGAGACTGATCGAAACAGATAAATGTGATATGATTGAAATATATATATATATATATATATATATATATATATATATGTGTGTGTGTGTACGTAATGAGGTAGATGTGAACATAGATAGACTGATGAGATATGAACACATTTTTTTAACGGACGAACGTTACGTTTTTGAAATGAATTTCGAACATTAATTACGACAGTTTTAAAACAAAATATCACAAACGGAAATAGAATGTTTAAAACTTTCTAATTTTTTCGTTTCATTTAACAAATAAAAGAATTAATTTAAATAAAATTCAGACGATTTAACATCACCAATTTAAACGCTCTGATGAAGGTTTAATGCAAAAAAAAAAAACCGATACGCTGAATGTGGACAAATAATTCAGCTCTAAATAAAATCACCTTCTGAATATCATGGACTGTAGAAAACACACACTGCATGTCTGCAGAGGGGTAAGAAACCACCCAAAACAAGTGTCCTGGATACGACTAGAAACCATCTGACGTTGAGGATCCAAATCTGTGGCTTTGGGGAATATGGAGTACCATGTCATTATTATTACTCCCAGGTCCACCCTGACCTGAAGCGGTAGTACCTATTAGGGTTCTATTTACGAGTCAAATAAAAATATTTAATCATTTACGATACATGAAACCATTTAACTATGAGCCAGTGAATGAGCTCTGGCTCGTGTAAAAATAATGTTACTACCAAATTATTCGCTTACAAATTATATATATATATATATATATATAAACAGCATTTGGTACTTAATAAGGAATGCAACACAACAAAACTAAACGAAATTCATATTCATACATTTTCATCTCTCTCTCTCTCTCTATATATATATATATATATATATATTGTCATCCACAGACAGACTGTTTCGTTGTATCACAACACTTCAGTGTGGCTAGACACATAGGACACTTGAAGCTGGGATCGAAACCTCTCCAAACTTTACGTTAGACTTAGTATCAATCCGCTAAGCCAACAAGCGTACTACGTCAGCTAGGGAATTATAAGATATTAAGTAGTAGCGTTCGTTTGTTTACATTTTATACCTTACCGGATACTAGAGTGCTCAATTCTTTCGAAGAGCTTTGCATTATGCGAGCGGCAGCCGAAAATTGCTCAATCCTCATGGGGGAGCGTATATATATATATATATATATATGTATAAACAGCATCTGGTACTTAATAACGCATACAACACAATAAAACTAAACGAAATTCATATTCATACATTTCTCTCTCTCTCCCTCTCTCTCTCTCTCTCTCTCTCTCTCTCTCCCTGAATATATATATATATATATATATATATATATATATAAACGTTTTTTAGGATGTGTGTTGTGCGGGAATTAGTGTTGGCAAACAATGTTCGAATTTCCCCCGAGGATGTTCATATGCACTACAAATGACTTGAAGAAAGGTATGAATCCACTTCCCCAACTTCCTTTGAAAGTAATTTAACATAATCGCTCTTCAAGGGTATTCAAAGATGGAAGAAATGGATTGGTGAGCCCTCGAGGAAACTTTTGTCCCATAATTTATTAGTCTGTTTAAGCAAAATGCTGTTACTTTTATTGTCAACCTTGACAACAGAATCCTGCCTTTTTATAATCATTCCTGTTTTCTTTCTTTTTCTTTGTGTTTTCATAATTTTTCTTTTTTTTCTCTTTCATTTACACCTTTCTTTCTTTCTTTCTTTCTTTCTTTCTTTCTTTCTTTAGTTGGTCTGCTCGAAGAAAGAAAGTTTTTGATTTTTTATTTCCTTCGTTTTTTTTCTTTCACTTTTTCTCTTAAATTATTTTATTTCTTTTTAGTTTAACTTTTTGACTTTATTTTTCCTTCCTCCAAGCAATTTTCACCCCACTTTACTTCCTAATTAGCTCGGTGGCTGAAATCGTTGTGATTTTCCCAAGTTTTGATTTAAAAAAAAATAGAAGAAATATCAGTGTCAGTTATTTTCGCCGGTAGATGGCGCTACTCAATCATTCACTTTATAATCTGGTAAAAATTGTTTAAAATGATTTATGTTTCTGCCTTTACAATTAAATATGAAATAAGCAAATCAAGAGAAAACATTTGAACGGTCGGTTCTCCGACTTTCATTAGAAGAGGTTAACTTTAAAGATGTTTCCAATGTTTCGAGATGTATTCTCTCTACACAGGAAAAATAAATAGTTTAATCTATCTATCTATCTATCTATCTATCTTTTTGTCAAAGATTTTCTTTCTTTCTTTTTTTCTTTCTTTATGTCTTTCTTTATTTCTTTCTTTCTTTCTTTCTTAGTCTGATCTTCACTGAGACCATTTAATATTGGCCACGCCAGTCTAAGTTACTACTATTTATTTTTCTATCCTAATCTGTGTGTTCGTATCAATCGATTGATCGTCCTCTTTCAATCTGTGCATGTTTATCGATCAAAGAATATCAACCTTCCCATCTCTCTTTGTGCTCACGCGTCTGCAAGTCTGTGTGTTTGTATGTGTATGAGAGAGAGAGAGAGAAAGAGAGAGAGAGAGCGAGAGCGGGGGGAGGAAGTATATATATATGTGTGTGTGTGTGTGTGTGTGTATGCGCCTGTGTAGCCATATGCATGATGTGTTTATCCGATCGTTGAATTTTGAAAGTTAGAAAACCTGATCGATCTTAGCCAAGTCAAAAAGACGAACAAAATAAATTCCTCGATAAATTACCACGATTTTTTAACCTATTTTTTTAATTTCTTTTTTTTTCTTTTAAATCAGGAATCTCGATCCGATAGAAAATTAAATTAAGAGGTGTTTTTATTTTTTAAAAAATATGTGTACAGAAAATTAATAATTAAAATGTTTATGAAGAAGTTGCAGTGCTCTTGATTAAAAAAAGGAAAGAAACGAAGGGTTAAATTCTCTTTAGAATACTATCTATCTATCTATCTATCTATCTAAGCCTGTTATCTATCTATCTATCTATCTTGGTCTGTTACTATCTATCTATCTATCTATCTATCTATGTAAGCCTGTTATCTATCTATCTATCTATCAACACTTAAAATTTTCTCTTTATCCAAAAATAAATAAATAAATCGATAAATAAATGAAAGAAAAGAAAAAGAAAAATCAAGACATGCGTAATATAAGCATAATTCATTTTTCTCTAGTGTAATACAAGTCCTGTTGGTTTCTTTTCTTCCATTTTTTTTTTCAATTTTTGGACAGGTATTGCCGATTGTCTAATGGGTTGTTCATGACACCCATTTTTATGATGTCCTTATGTCTAAGTTTTTGTCTATCCATTTTACGAGACTCTTCTCTTAGTTGAGAGTACAAGATCTGTTTTTGGCAATCTGCTTTCCTGAAGTCTGTGGCCAGTGCAGCTTAGGTTGCATTGGTTTGGTTTGGTTTCTTTGTTTAATCGCATATCAACCTTTACAGGTTATTAAATACCAAAGCCATTCTCTTAGAAGAACAGTAGTGATACTATTTAACCCATAGCTGGGAGGATAAGGGGGTTCGTACCTTTCCCAAGGGTATTTGCCCGAAAGGGAACGTAATAGCGCGACTGGAGTACGAAGTCGCTTACTACAATTCCGCAGTCCATCGTTTTTACCATTACACCACGAGGACACCTCCGAGGTTGCATTGAACGAGTATATCGTTCATACCCGAGAGTATAGATTTCTTCAGAGTGAAAAAGCCAGACGTGTAATAAATAAATGATATCTTAACTATTGACTTATTGTCACTAACGTTAGATATAGAAGCCAACAATAGCCATTATTCTTATCAAATTCAATGTTTAATATTCGGACTTTAGATACTTTTAAAGTCCATTAATAGTCTAATGAAGAAGCAAGGATTTATCTTTATATATATATATATATATATATATATATACCAAAAAACATACAAGCACGCATAATTTGGACGCGTGTGTGGTGCAAATTTTTGTTGTTGGAAATGAACTTAGCGATACGAGTTTGAATCCTGGCCGGGGTTCTTTCGTTTCAATTTTAGCTAATGCCCTTGAGAAAGGCATGAATCCATATCTTATACCTATTCAGTTATGGGTAAATTGCCTTGGTTCATCAACCGGTCTACGAGAAGAAAAATGCTTAATTCAAGCCAGCTTTACCCCATCAAAAATTGACGTTGTGTAGTATCTTGCGCATCGGGAAGAGGTTAAGTAAATGTACACACTCACACTCGTGTGTGCGCATACACATACACATACATTTTGTTCGGTAGTTCAATGGTTATCGTCGTAGGAAATGAACACGGTGAGATGAGTTCAAATCCTGGACGATGCTGATTGCATTTCACATAGTATCAATTATTCTCCCTCTACGGGTAAAGAGTTGAGCCGACTGTGTTCTTTAGTCTTGGTTACAAAACCAGTCGAGGAGAAGAAAAACTCTAAATCTAAACCTGTTAGACTCCGCTTAAAAATTGACCTTGTGTCACATCATGCTCGTGCGAAGGGGTTGGTAAATACGAGATGCCTTCAATAATTTTCCAGACATTTTTTTCGTATGGGCACTTTTATTGATAGTACACACATGAAACTCTAGTACTCTTCGAACTAATCTCCTCCGGCTGCAATGCACTTGTTGTACCGTTCCTACAACTTCTGGAAGGCCCCATGGAAGTCCTCTTGTGTGACCGAGTCAATGACCTTCGTCACAGCCTCTTTCATCTCCTCAATTGTCTCATAACGACAGCCTCTGAGCTTAGGGAATAAGCAAAAGTCACAGGGAGCAAGGTCTGGGCAATAGGGAGGGAGGGGAACTGTTTTGATGCCCATCTGAGTCAAATAGTCTGTGACAAGGATGGAGTTGTGGACTGGTGTATTGTCCTGGTGGAAATGCCACTGACCCGATTTGAAGAGTGCTGGCCTCTTCCGACCGAATCTCTTGCTGAACTCCCTTAAAACCTCAACATAGTAACCCTACCCTTTGGCCAATCATGTCTGGTGTATTGACTTCCTTACTCCTCCCACACCTGTCATCCTCCCTCACAGATTCCCTACCTTCCTTAAATCTCTTTTGCCACTCAAAAACTGATCCTCAATTCATGCAAGATGCTCGAAAAGCAGTCTGAAGCATTCCATACGTTTCTGTGGCAGCATGTTTTCCAAGTTTAAAACAGAATTTTATTGCATAACGTTCTTCTAAAGTGTCCTCACGTCCAGATTGCATTTTTGAAATTTACCAGCTGTGACAATCAGGCTTTAATAGAGTGTATTCTAATTGCTGCTGTAGCTGTTGATTTGGACCTGAAATCATAAAAATTGGTCAGTCATCCCATAAGATGTATAGCAATAACATACTGAATTCTCAGCAATTTTAAATGCCTGTTCAAAAAAAGTCTGGAATGTTATTGAAGGTTCCTCCTAAATATACATAGTTTGGTTTTATGGCATATAAACCATTGTTGGTTTTGTTATGGTACCCAACCTGCGGACTGTAATGAACTCTCCCTGTTGTTATTAATACCGGGAGAGCAAGTTCTTCCCAGCCTCGGTCGGTCGTGTTTGACTCGGGCGCGGATCTGGCCGAGTGCTAGTTTGTTGATTCATCATTTCCTCTGGCCTCAGGGGGCCATCCCCCAGGCTTTTACCCCCTTATGGAGGGTTAGGTTTATTGCCTGACGCCTGAGGCGCCCCTAATAAGGGGAATGCCGACGGGGTCGAAGGTATTTTTGATAATGCCGAACGCGTGTGGGCTGCAGCCCTGCGACCGGACCCACCTTAAAAACAGCCTTGTGCCATGCTTGTCCGGTGGTGAGACGGATGACAAATACCAAGTTCTTCTCAACGTAACATTTTGGCAGTCAGGCTGACGTTCAACACCTTTTTACCTATGTTGTATTATATTTTCGTTAATATACTTTGTGCCATGTAAACCCGAGTTCGTGTCTTTCTTCCGGACCTTTTACTGGTCCACAACAGTCATTTTATGCTAAATCTTGTTTTGAATAAATTCTAAATATACATACGATTTGGTTTAGTTGGGTTTTATGACATATGAACTATTGTAGATTATTATTAATACTGAATCCTCTTTATACATGAATAATAGATATGTGATTTGTTCGTTGATTTCTCAAAGCCATTTGTTGCTGAGTCGGCTGGGGCAGTAGAATACATTGACTGCATCTCTTCAGAGGGGTAAGACCCCCGCTTCCAATGAGTGTCCCAGATATGACACTAAGCAATCTGATGATGAGGATCCAGTAATGCTAGAACTTTTGGGAACGCAGAGCACCTCTACATTGCCATCGTTCCCAGGTTCACTCTGTCCCGGAATGGTAGCACCTGATAGGACCCTAAATACTGTTTAAATAGAACTAAACTACATACTCTATGCTGAACTGAATTGTTTGAATTAGAACAGTTTGACTAAACTGAATAGCTTGAAATAGAAATGTTTTTGATAATTAAACTTTGTACTCATGCTAAACTGAATTTTCTAAAACAGAACTGATTAATTGTATAAAAATGAATTTGGCTTTAAACAACTTACAAAGATTGATATGCCATAAAAACCCAACCAACAAACCAACCAACTGAAAAAGCCATTTGATTCCATTCTTAGTGGAAAGATGGAGCAAATACTACAAACATATGCTCTCCCGAAAGAAACTGTTTCCGTTATAATGATGTGATACAAAAACAAGAAAGCAATGGTTCACTTGCCCAATAGTTACACGGACGTCTTTGACATTGACACTGGGGACTTGCAGGAAGATACATTAGCAACATATCTATTTATCATCTCATGAGATTATGTACGACGAACGTCAATAGATTTGATAAAAGAAAATGGTTTTACATTAAAAAAGACAAGAAGCAGACAATATCCCGCAGAAAGATTGACAAATGCAAACTATATATATATATATATATGTATATATATATATTGATGGCATTTTTTTCGTAAACATTTCCTTTATAGACAAGAGTCTTTTAATAAATTAGGGAAATTTTTAAATAAAGCAAAAATTTTTTTCTTTTAAAATTTTTTTTCCCATAAATGTAATCACTACATTGCTTGGAATAGGTTTATTGCAAAAAATATTTGAATCCCACAAATTATTTCTTTTGAGGCTATTCAAAATGGCGAAAAATTAAAAAGGTTGCTTGAACAGGGGTCTCTAATCAAATTTTTGGTTGCTGAGAAGAGCAAACCAAGCAGAATTTACAGAAGAAGGAGTTACGTGGAGAGAGGAGAATGTTTTCAAATGGTCTAAGCACACGAACATCAAGTGAAAAATCCTGACCTTCCGGTAAAAAAAAAGTTCCGGGAGCAACGGTCAGTAAAGATTATATAACAGTCATCTGGGACGTGAAAGAACTCATCACCATTGATTTCCTTGGAAAAAGGTCCAACTGTAAATAGTACTTACTATTGCCAAATCAAGAAAATTGTCCCTAATTGATAAATGATCCTCATATATATATATATATATATATATGCAAGTGTGTGCGTATACACACACACACACACACACATATATATATATATGAGAGGATTATTTACAGACACACCCACACTCACACACACATATATTCGTTTATATAAATGTGTGTGTGTGTGTGTGTACGTTTTTCATTGTTGATAGACCTTTACTCCAAATATTTTTTCATGTAAAGTGTATCGATGATTCCACCTTATTATTTTGCTCCCGGCAAGTTTTTTTACATCACCATTAGCTGATGGGCTTTCATTGACGGTTAAGTGACAGCAGGTCTCATCAGGTCTCCAGGAATCTTCTGAGTATTTTAGCCGATCACAACAATACCTTGGTCTAGATTGTTTCGATTCTTCCTCTGATTTCCTATCCCTCCAATCTTTTTTCTAGCCTTTGGAAACAATTCCAAGAGCGCCAACTATAACTGGTACTACCGTTACCCTCATGTTCCATAGCTTTTTAGTTCTCTGGTAAGCTCCAAGTATTTCTCCATCTTTCGTTTTCTTTTATTTTTATTCAGTATTCTGCCAGTAATATTCACAAGACGCAAATTTTTTTTTTTTGGTAATTAACAAGAGGTCATTTCTTCTTGCCAGGATTAGGCGATCCATTTGTATCGCAAAATCCCAATATCATTCTCTCGGACAGATTCTGGTTTGTCCATATATCATTTGGTTACTCGATCAATATCAACCCTTCGTCGAAATCGTGACCCCGAGCGTCTCAGTAGAAACCCTTTTGTCCTCCTTTAAAAACGCCTGCAAGGACCTCTCCGAGTATAAAAGGCAGAAAAGGAAGGGACTCAGTACTGGTCAAGCCCAGACCAGATCCTCAGCTATGACTACTGCGACCGTTCCTGTCTGGCCGCTCTGCATCAGCCTTGTAGTTGGCGTTGGCCCGCCCTTTCTGATCTTCGTTCACGAAACCAAACCATTATCATAATTTATGTATTTCTTGCAAGTTTCTCACATTAGAGTTAGCTAATGGTCTTTTACTGAGTGACATAGGTTCTCTGCAGGTTTCCAGGACTCTTCACAGTATCGGGTTTGGTTTCTTTGTTTAATATCAACCTTTGTAGGTTATTTAATGCCAAAACCATTCTCCTAGAAGAACAGCAGTGGTACTATTTAACCCATAGCTGGGAGGATAAGGGGGTTCGTACCTTTCCCAAGTGTATTTGCCCGAAAGGGAACGTAATAGCGCGACTGGAGTATGAACTCGCTTACTACGATTCCGCAGTCCATCGCTTTTACCATTACACCACGAGTACACCCCCATTCAGTATTCTGGCTGATCTTAATGCTGTAGTTTATATGGTATCAATTCATCTTCCGATTTCCAACTCTTCCAGTACACTTTCTATGCCTGTTCAGACCGTCCAAAGTATGTCAATTACGAGTGATATCATCGTTGCTCTCTTAATCCACAGTTTCTTTTTATTTCTCTGGCAAGGTCTAAGTACTTGACTCTTTTCATTTTCTTTGATTTTCACTCTGTGGTTCACCGGAACAGAAAAGTCTAATATATGGCAAGTTCTCTTTTTTTTTGTTAATTATCAGAAGGCCAGGTCTTCTAGCTGGGGTTAAGTTATCTGTTTGTGTCTCAAAATCCCAGAGAACTTAGTGCGTCTTTTTTCTATAAAAAGGATTCTGTTTTGCGCATGTACTATTAAGTAGTATGATGAACTTTCAGTTTCTTGCCAATTTCCTTGTAGATCACCTTTCCCACCCAGTCGTGTCTAGTTTTGTACTCCCTTTCTACAAGTTAATTGCATTCACTTATTATGGGATTAATTGCTTCGTCTCTATCATCACATAACCTATATTTGATATTCTTTAGCGATTTATCAATTTAGGTTTTAACATAATTGGTTCTATTGTGTTGTATCTCTTTTAAGGTTTCCTTTTTGTAGTCATGACCAGGTCTTCTTGTTTGAGATTTAGCGAGTTTGTCGCTTGAAATATCTGCACAGTTGTTTATCTTCCAATTTTTGTTTTCTTGTTATTGTTGATCTGTTAGTGTTTCTGGTGTCGGTGTTGCTACTGGTCGCTGTTAGTTTTTCTTTGCTCTTTTAATGAAGTCTGAAACCAGCTCATTGGCCTAGTGGGTAGAATGTTTGCCAATTGTCTGGGAGACCGGGGTTCAATCCCAGGTCGCGTCATACCAAAAACTTAAAAAATGGTACTTGATACTGCTTTGCTTAATACTCGGCAATATAAGGTACGTATCTAGGGTAAAGTGGAGCAATCCAGAGAAAGGAGTAGTAGCTACTGAAAAGGGAGCCTTCGGGTAATCCTCGACTATAGTCTCCAACTTTACTTTTACTTTACTTGAGTCCTTACATTGATGCATTCAAGCTATCTTCAATGTTGGCGAGTCGTTTTCCTCCTTCTTTTCTTGTTGCATATAGTCTGTCTATGTCATCGAGTGGATTTAGGGACTTATGCATGGTCGTTAGCTTTCTTGCTTTCTGGTTCATTTGTTTAAGTTCTTCCTTTGTCGATTTCAAGAATGGTCCCAAGAATCTTACAAGGAGGACAGCGCAGATGTTTATATCTTTGATGGGATTCCTGCTAAAGAGTTTGATTTCAAGAAGCTTTCTCTTTCGTCTAAGATACTCTTTTATTATTTTTTCTTTCATCTCCTCTTGTTTGATTGTGTTCGCTTCCAATTTCCCTAATTACTTGTAATTTTCCTTTTCTCAGAGCTTTCTGATTCTTTCTTGATTTGGCAGTTCTCTTCCCTCAGTTATTTCTCTTTTCCCACTCTTCATTATGAACATGCCGCATCATTCAGTTCTACTCGAAACTGAGCGAAGTAATAATTCTTTTTAGCTTTTCATTAACCTTCTGTCATTTTATCTTTTTAAGACTCAATATGTATTTATAAATAGTTTTCGTATGTGTTATACAGAAAGCAAAGATACTACAGTCTGATCCTTGGCATAAGTTTCATGAGTGAAAAAGGGCGTATATTTTATTCTAATTAGTGTTTCGTTTGCCCTAATACTCTTCGTAATTGTATGAATCCACTAGTTCTCCCACAGTTAAAGGTAAATTGTTGGACAGACTACTATATATATTGTAGGGTTTTGGAAAATAAAGAAAATTTAATGGTTGATTTCTTCGATTTTGTAACGCCATATACAAATAAAATACAATAGAGTGATGTAAAAAAACTGCATTTTCCCTTTCTCTAAGAAAGGTGACCTTGGAATCACCAAGAACTACAGAGGCATAACTCTTACTTCTATAGTGACTAAGATTAATAATGCTCTGCTTCTCAACCATATAAAACTTGAAATTGAGAAAATTCTCAGAAAAAATCAGAACGGTTTTCGGAGAAATCGATCCACAAGATCAGAGATTCTAACAATCCGTTGAATCATCAAAGGAGTTCGTGCAAAAAATCTTGAGGCAACACTATTGTTTGTAGATTTCTTTTAGACATTTGATTCCATACACAGAGGAAAGATGGAGCAAATATTTCTAGCTTATGGTCTCCACAAAGAAACTCTTACGGCCACAATGATGCTCTATAGAAGCATGAAAGACAAGGTTCACTCAGAGACACAGACCTCTTCGACGTTGTTGTTGGAGTTCTGCAAGGAGATAAATTAGTGCCATATCTGTTTATTATCTGCCAAGATTACGTACTTTGAACGTCGATTGATCTAATCAAAGAAAATAGCTTTATATTAAAAAAAAAAAGCAAGAAACAGACGATACCATTCAGAAACTATGACGGACGCAGACAATGCCGATGATATGACCCTTCTTGCTAATAATCCTACTTACGCCTAATCTTTGCTGCATTGCCTAGAAAAGGCAGCAGGAAGCAATGACATCCAAATAATCGCAAACAAAACAGTGTCAATGAGTTTTAATCGATAAGGGACCATCTCCACTCTAAATGATAGTCTTCTGAAATTAGTAGACAAATTCGTGTACCTTGGTAGTAGAGTCTCATCTACTGAAAGTGATATTAATATGCGCCTAGCGAAGGCGTTGACTGCTATCGATAGGTTATCGATCTTATAGAAGTCTTATCTATCCGATAAAATAAAACGAGATTTCTTCCAGGCCGCCATTGTGCCAATACTATTGTACATATGCACCTCATGGACGCTGACAAAACATATTACGAAAAAGCTAAACGGGATGTGCTCAAGAATGCCACGTGTTATATTGATTAAATCCTGGAAGTAAAATCCCACAATACAACAGTTTTACGGCCACTTACCTCCCATCTCTAAAACCATCCAAGTAAGACGGACAAGACATGCGTGACACGGCTGAAGAAGTAGGGACGAACTCATTAGTGACATTCTTCTATGGACCCCTAAGCATGGGCGTGCCAATGTTGGCCGACCAGGAAGAACTTATTTACATCAGCTCAGTGCGGACTCAGGATGTAGTTTGGAAAACCTACCCGGAGCGATTGATGGTAGGGACGGATGGAGAGTGAGAGTCAGGGAAATCCGTGCTGTCAGTGCAATTTGATGATGTTGATATTTATAGTTGGGGAGATGGATTTTTAACCTTAGTAAGGCAACCAGATGGGAAACTTTGAATTCAAAACAGCTTTACTTCGCTTAAAAATTGACCATGTGTCACGTTCTATCTATAGTGGAGAGGCTGGGTAAAAACATACACAGATCATTCATTCGTAAATGATTCTGTAATCTGTACGGTTATTATAAAAAAATAAAATGAATTAAAAATATTGATAAGATAAAAGATGACAAAATAAACTTTATATTTTCAGATATATTTACATGAAAAAAAATATATGCAAGAAACTTTCAGCTTCCACTCCAAGAAACATCGGCTTAAAAATGACCGAAGGGTAAATTATCTTTTACAATCTGCCGCCCACTACCGTCCAATCTTAACTGCCAAGTCACATAGAAATCGGTTTAAAGAAATAACAGCAAAACATATCGGACAAGAAATAAATAAAATTACTTCTGGCAAAATTGGTGATAAAGTCACGTTTATTTATTTACTTTTTTTAGAAAAGAGGAACACACATTGACTATTTCTTTTTATATACTTTCTCTTTGCTTGTCCGGTGGAATTTTTTTTCGATCCGCCCCCCAGCCATATTTTATAAACCTATAGATGGATTAATTTCAGAGAACTCACTGCAAGACTCTGTTACCACATTGTAAGCAAATTGTAATCAAACCAGCCATATTCATGATCTCAACACCTGAAAATATATGACCTTTCAAATCATACGAATCGCAGTTTCTTCCTTTCATCATGTCGATGCAATTTTATCACTGTCTTAGTTTTTAATAATAACATTTTCAATTTTATTTTTTTCATTTTTATTTTCCGTCTTTTTACTGTTGTCTCTTACATTCATTTTCCTTTCACTTCTTCATTAAATTCTTCTTTCTTTTTTTCATTCACTTTTTCTTTCACTTCTTCATTCATCTCTTCTTTCTCTCTTTCATTCACTTTTTCTTTCACTTCTTCATTCATTTCTTCTTTCTCTCTTTCATTCACTTTTTCTTTCACTTCTTCATTCATTTCTTCTTTCTCTCTTTCATTCACTTTTTCTTTCACTTCTTCATTCACTTCTTCTTTCTCTCTTTCATTCACTTTTTCTTTCACTTCTTCATTCATTTCTTCTTTCTCTCTTTCATTCACTTTTTCTTTCACTTCTTCATTCATTTCTTCTTTCTCTCTTTCATTCACTTTTTCTTTCACTTCTTCATTCATTTCTTCTTTCTCTCTTTCATTCACTTTTTCTTTCACTTCTTCATTCATTTCTTCTTTCTCTCTTTCATTCACTTTTTCTTTCACTTCTTCATTCATTTCTTCTTTCTCTCTTTCATTCACTTTTTCTTTCACTTCTTCATTCATTTCTTCTTTCTCTCTTTCATTCACTTTTTCTTTCACTTCTTCATTAAATTCTTCTTTCTTTTTTTCATTCACTTTTTCTTTCACTTCTTCATTCATTTCTTCTTTCTCTCTTTCATTCACTTTTTCTTTCACTTCTTCATTAAATTCTTCTTTCTTTTTTTCATTCACTTTTTCTTTCACTTCTTCATTCATTTCTTCTTTCTCTCTTTCATTCACTTTTTCTTTCACTTCTTCATTTATTTCTTCTTTCTCTCTTTCATTCACTTTTTCTTTCACTTCTTCACTCATTTCTTCTTTCGCTCTTTCATTCACTTTTTCTTTCACTTCTTCATTCACTTCTTCTTTCTCTCTTTCATTCACTTTTTCTTTCACTTCTTCATTCATTTCTTCTTTCTCTCTTTCAATCACTTTTTCTTTCACTTCTTCATTCATTTCTTCTTTCTCTCTTTCATTCACTTTTTCTTTCACTTCTTCACTCATTTCTTCTTTCGCTCTTTCATTCACTTTTTCTTTCACTTCTTCATTCACTTCTTCTTTCTCTCTTTCATTCACTTTTTCTTTCACTTCTTCATTCATTTCTTCTTTCTCTCTTTCATTCACTTTTTCTTTCACTTCTTCATTCATTTCTTCTTTCTCTCTTTCATTAACTTTTTCTTTCACTTCTTCATTCATTTCTTCTTTCTCTCTTTCATTCACTTTTTCTTTCATTTCTTCATTCATTTCTTCTTTCTCTCTTTCATTCACTTTTTCTTTCACTTCTTCATTCATTTCTTCTTTCTCTCTTTCATTAACTTTTTCTTTCACTTCTTCATTCATTTCGTCTTTCTCTCTTTCATTCACTTTTTCTTTCTCTCTTTCATTCACTTTTTCTTTCACATCTTTATCCATTTTTTCTTTTTAACTTTCATTCATGTTTTCTTTCCTATTTTTATTTAATTTTTCTTCTCATACTTCCTTCAATTTACAGGAATTCGGATAGTTTAATGTACTATTGTAATTGCATCATTACGCATAGTCTAATAGACTATTATAATTGTTTTATTACATAAATAACTTGAGTATTTAGCCTATAGAATGTGGCTGAATGCTGTATGTTGTTTTTCAAAAAAATATGAAGACACAAAATTTGATAACCTCTGTGAATAAAAACAGAAACATATTGATTTGAAATCCTAAAAGCTTTTTTGCTTAACACTCCTCAGAGGAGTAACGGTAGCATTCAAATATGGACAGAGATTAAAAGCTAACCATAATCAGGGACTAATTCTTTCTTTTTTTTTTCAAGCTATAGCAGTATGTTAATCAGCATAGTGTACACACTGCGACAATAATCACTATTCACCACTGTTAAGATAAGAAATCTTAAAACAAGCAGAATATTGGATAGATTCCAAGCATCATATAATATTTTGTAGGTAGCTTAGTTTTTGGGTGCAATTCAGTGATAGAAAGTTTTGAGACGAGCCAACAGAAGAAAAAAGTCAAAGAGAGACCTACAGAGTATCAACAAAAGAAATTCAGTGTCAAAAATTTCGATAATAAAACTGTTTCAGATAATGGCATTTGGGATAAACATCTTTTATTAATGATTATTATTAATTATTTGAAACCATTTAATTATGTGAAAACAAATAATTATGATTAAATAAAGATAATTACTTACAACCATATAATTATTAGTATTAGACAGGAATATTTCATATTTACATAGAAGGCGCCTATCGCTCTTCGGATTTGTACACAACTGGCCAACAAATAGATGGTCTGCAACAAAAAAAAAAAAAAAAAAAAGAAAGAAAAACCGTTTTCATTGAACGGAAATGGAATCATGTCTTTTCTAGGGAGACAATTTTATCGTTCCACTCTGTAGTAGATGGTCTGCAAAAAAAAAAAAAAAAAAAAAAAAGAAAAGAAAAAAAGAAAACCGGTTTTTATTAAACGGAAATGGAATGATGTCGTCTTTTCTAGGGTGACAATTTTATCCTTCCATCCAGTAATTATGAGAGAAAAAACAAACTATTAAATGAATATATAAAAAGTGCAAATATAAACGTGTAATGGATGCGATTTCCAATCCTATAGGCATAAAATAACCCTAGACGTGTTGACATGCCATAAAAAACAATCCAGCAATTAAAAATATTTCCCCAAATTTTTGAAAAAAAAAAAAAGAAAAGAAAATTGAAAAATGAATTTGTTATAAATAAATTCATTATAAATAAATAAACACATACGAAACATCTTTATTGAAATCCGATAATTAGCCCAAGGATAATACTACCACTCAAATCTTCGTCTATGACGTCAGCAGAAATTCATATTGTCACCACGAAAACGAACAGTGAAGTTCGAGTGGAATATTGTTCAAATTTAGTCGTTCCTTTTTATACTCTCTCGTCGTGCTATCCGCCTAGTTGTTGTATAATTTGTTGATGTCCGTAATAACAATACAGATACGAGCACACAATACATATACAATACGAAACACAAGCGGACTCTGTTGTTTCAAATACGAACGGTTTATTAATTTCTGACTTCGATTCTTCGACGCGAGGAGAGAGACACAATTCTTACTATGCTGACCATACTATCTGACTCCACCAACGTGCGGCGCTTCTTGTGATGTTTAAGAACTCTGTCGGTAGAGATCCGAAAAACCAACTACATCTTTCAACGGTCAAAATTCAACTCTCTGTCTCAATGGCAGAAACTCAACTCTCTGCCTCTATGGTCCAATCTCAACTGGCTCTTTTTCAAAATCCTCAAATTCTAAGGACCATCTTTCCGGGCATGACGTCATTCACACTCAAGCCCCCATTTCCTGTCTGGGGGTTTATTGTGACAATGGTGATTGTCATATTCTTTGCACACGAGCATAAAACTGAACCCAATGACTATGCACCTGAATTCTTAACCCGAATAGTTCAAAGATCAATCAAACTGAATAATAAAATATAATTAACGAAAAATGATTAATATAAAAAAATAATTCCTTAATTATATAACATAGTAACATATACCTAGCTGTGCGTAGTGTTGCAATATCTTAAAATAACCAAGATATTTCAAGAGGCAGAAAAATATTTTCTCATTAAGATCAATGAAATATAACATATTGCTTTTCTTGTAAACAAGAGTTAATATTGTGACATAGAAAACGAACATTGAAGTGCCGGTAGAATATTATTTACCTTCATTACTTTTGTTGCTCTCTCGCATAATAGATTGGTGAGGTATATTGTTGAGTTGCATTCTAATTAAGTCTCGAACAGTTAAACGCGTGGAAAAACGCAATGAGTCAATCAGTATAATTGAAAGCAATTGAACTCGAGGTCAGCCCGAAGTCCCGGTTCTGATTAGATGCTTTTTTCGTGTTCCCAAAACGGCTCCAGAGGTTACAAATAAGTTAGCTAGAAACGCTTGAGCCGTTGAAATGCTCCATTTTATTCTTTCCTTTAACTTCCCGTATTATCGGATGGATGATGAGGATTCGAAAATTTGCAAATGGATGAATGTAATACAGGCATATGAAAATGCAGTCACGTGATTATTCCTCATACCAACGGAGAAGAACTTACAACAACGCGACATGAAGATAGAAGACAACGAATAAGAACAAAGATGGCGACACTGTTGTATAGCCATGACCATGATTAACTATACAAACACATAATACATATACATCTACATATGCATGCAGAATCATAACGACGACACAATAAAGACGAGTGACACAGTCTTTTAGAAAAATATACCTCTCACTTTATTTGAAAGGGTTGTGTGAGAAAAGGAGTTGGAGACCGAACAGAACTGCAACACATTGACCTCCACTCTTATGGCCATCATCGTTTCTTTCTAGTTCTCCTGGGCTGCTCAACTGGAGACCCGGGGGCCTAGCTTTCTGCTGGGTACTGGCTTTCTCTACCATATCTTGTCTCCAAACTCACCGATCTCCAAACTGATTAATCGGGGGCTTGAGGACCCCCTCTGCTGGGTGCTAGCTTTCTCTACTGCATCTTGTCTCCAAACTAACTGACTTCCTGTCTTCACCAAGTTATATAATAGTTCAACACCTCCTTCTTCTTGTGGACGTCACAATTGCACTCATTCAACCCATCCACGGTCAAGGTTATAATTCTGATATTCCTCGACCGGATGCACCTGTTATTTACATAGGTGCATTTCCTATTTTGACAGCCCGGCCGGGTCGTAGGTCAATATACAACAACACGAAAGAGACAAATAGAGTGACATGAAGAAACAGACCGAACAACCGAAGTACGAGGTGAGGAAACGAGTGCTGACTAGAGCAAAGGCTGTTGTTGCGGCCAGTGTAACACAATAAAAAATTATAGAATAAAAGTGATAAAAAAATTTTTTTTATTAATACAAATATCCAAACACCAAGGCCTCATTGTTTAACCCGAATGTAAAATCTAACTACTTTCACAAAGGCCGTTCAAGGGGGTGTCCTCGTGGTGTAATGGTTAAAGCGATGGACTGCGGAATCGTCGTAAGCGAGTTCGTACTCTAGTCGCGTTATTGCGTTCACTTTCGGGCAAATAGCTTTGGGAAAGGTATGAACCCTCTTATCCTCTCAGATATGGGTTAAATAGTACCACTACTGTTCTTCTAGGAGATTAAGTTTGGCATTAAATAACCTACAATGGTTGATATGCCATTAAACAAAGAAACCAAACCAAACCGAATGTTAAAAGAAAACAAAATCTATTGTAAAACTGTCTAAGGCGACAGATGAGCAATGAGTAGAAATTGATCAGTTACAGTGAGTTCGTAAAGAAAATGGAAATATTCAAATACGTAAAAATTAAGGAATCGGTCAGTGAAGCCAGAAAATGGTATTTTAGCGAATTTATTCTCTTAGAAGCTTCTTGTTATGGAATTTGGATTCTTCCGGCTAGACTCTCAAGTCTTTGAACCAATGGATAAGCTTGAGTTGAGGTCGTCTGAGCGGAAGTCCAGAAACAACTGAATTATGTCTCTATTTTCTTTTACCTCTGTTCTTATATAGCAACGCTAAGACAGTTATCAGAATCTCGTAGAACGCTTGAAAAGCTTCCCGAGAGTTTCTTAAAACAGTTATTTTCCATTTTTTGATTATTTGAATTATTTGTGGAGAACCTTAGAACTACCAATGTAATACAGCATTTGTATAATCTTGATTTTCAGATATTTGCCTAAGACGTAGGAGAAATGTGGATTCGTAACACACACACACACATATACATATATATATATAATCCAAGTTTCGAAAAATTCTTGTGGAAAACACCACTATAATTGCACGTGAAATTGATAAGTTATGACCACAAATCCTGGAAGGTCTACATATAAAAACAAAAAAACACCCCCTAAAATAATTAGAATTAATTTTGAAAATAGCGACAATGTTTTGAAATGTCTTTTGAATTAAAATCTTCTTTTTAATATTCCGTATTTCTTGATAGTATTCTATTTTCGTTCATAGCATTCTGTTTTTTAAATTCATCAGCAACTCAGTTTTATGCAACTCTGCGTTTTCATAGTTTTGTTACGTTATAACCCTCCCCCAAATTCAAAACCCAATAAAGAAATACTCTTTACACATGCAAGCAACCCCTGATGATAGCCTATGAGGGGTTCGAAAGCGCTGGGGACACTTTTGGTAGATTCATCCACCAATTCCAACCTGAAACGAAAACACGTATTAGGAAACTCGAAAGGATCTTAATTAAATTATACAGACAAAATGTGTCTTTACTATTTAATCAAACATGCTTAAATGAACGACTGCTGCCTAACTACACATAATATATATATATATATATATATATATATATATATATATATATATATATATATATATCCTGAATGAGTATATAACAATCAACGAAGTATCCATCCGATGCTATGTACTGAGTAAAAGTAAAGTTGGCGACCTTAGTTGAGGGTGACCCGAAGGCTCCCTTTTCAATTGCTACTACACCGAGGTGTTGGGGAGGGCACTACTCCATTCCCAGGATTGCTCCAATTTACCCTTGATCTTCACCTTATAGTCCTGAGTGCTTAGCAAAGCGACATCAAGTTCTATTTTTTGTGTCTTTGGTATGACTCGACCTGGGATTGAACCCCGTTCTCCCGTACCATTAGCGAACACTTTAATTATTACACCAAGTTCTATATAAAAACGAGTAAAATATTTCAAGGCTCAGGAAAATTATTTTCTCGTTATATCTTTGAAAGTATTTCATTTCAGTTAGTTATAAATTTACCATCGTCTCGGGTGTGTGTGTATTCAGCATTAAGTTACCGCACCCAGAATATACGCCTTTCCTTTTTTATAGAAAATATGGTTTTAGTGTAAAATACATTTTTCTCATTCAGATTAACATTGAATTCAATGAGGGAAACACCTTAAACATATAAGACTCATTGAAACGGACCAATAGTTTCTATTTCGTTCCGATCCACAAATATTTGAATAAAAATTGTCCGATTATAAATAAAAATTAATTTTTGTCCCGCAGAGTCGACGGCCATTGTTTGCCGTTCAAATGCTTATGCTAATTAACTTGTTTGAAATGCCTCCATTTTAGCGACACGTCCGGAAAATACTGTTATGTAGAACTCCGAGCAGTTTCCTTGAGTTTTTATACTGGTTCTCCAAGAAGAGACAGCAACGGGAGGTCGACGGGCATAAAGCAAATCGGTTTCAATTCATTTCTGCTGTTTCTTTAATGAGAATAGTAAAACTTTTGAAGATTTTTTTCCCTCTCTGCAATTGGGTTTCTTTCTTTCTTTCTTTCTTTCTTTCTTTCTTTCTTTCTTTCTTTTCATCCATCTAACAGTCTGTTTATATGCTAGTTTCATCCATCCATCTATCTATCTATCTATCTATCTATCTGAGTCTTCTCATATCACTCTATGTTGAAGCATTCCTCCGCACCTTTTGCCTATATATCCACCTCTTCTGTTACTACTATATGGATGCACTACATGGACGCTAACTAAACGGCAGGAGAAATCGCTTGATGGCATCTACACAAGAATGCTGCGAGCAATATTGAACAAGTCTTAGAGGCAGCACCCCACAAAGCAACTGCTGTACGGCCAACAACTACCCATCACGAAAACTATCCAAATTAGACGAACCAGGCATGTAGGACACTGCTGGAGAAGTAGGGACGAGCTCATAAGTGATGTACTCCTATGGACCCCTTCACATGGCCGAGCAAAAGCAGGGCGGCCAGCTCGAACCTACATACAGCAGTTCTGTGAGGATACGGGGTGTAGCCCTGAGGACCTGCCAAAAGTGATGAACGATTGGGAGAAGTCGCGAGAGAGGGTCAGGGATATCCGTGCTGGCGGCACGACAAGATGATGATGATGATGATGATATTTGAGGAATTTGCATTCCACTCAAAAACGACAAAGCCCAGTCGGCGCTGATTATAGAATACGCCGACTGCAGAAGAGTAAGACCGTCTCCTGAACGAGTTTCCCGGGTATAAACCGAATACAGGTGCCCGTGGTGTAATGGTTATCGTCGTAGGAAATGTACACGGTGACACGAGTTCAAATCCTGGACGAGACTGATTGCATTTCACATATACCTAATACCCTTGGGAAAGGTATGAATCCAATTATTCTCCCTCCAGCTATGGGTAAATAGTAGGGCAGACTGGGTTCTTCAGCCTTGGTGAGGCAACTAGTCTAGGAGAAGGAAAACTCTGAATTCAAACCTGTTCGATTCCGCTTAAAAAAATTGACCTTGTGTCATATCCTGCCTGAGCGGAGGTAAATATGATATGATAAACCTAAAACAGGCAATGGTGAGGCTCCAGTACTGCTCCTTTGTGGAGTACAGAGTACCCATTCACTGCTATTACTCCCTGGTCCACTCTAACCCAGAGTGGTAGTACATGTTAGGGTCCCATCTATGGATCAAATAGTACTGTTTACTATGCTTGAAGCCATTTAATTAGTTGTAAACAATAAAAAAACTATATTGAAACCATGTGTAGGAACAGAACTACTAATATCAGATAGCAATACATTTGTTTGTTTTGTTGTTCAATGGCATATCAACCTTTTGGGGTTATTTAATGCCAAATACATCCGTTTAGAAGAACAGTACTATTTAACCCATAGCTGGGAGGATAAGGGGTTCATACCTTTCTCAAAGGTATTTTTCCGAAAGTGAACATAATAGCGCGACTGGAGTTCGAACTCGGTTACTACGATTCCGCAGTTCATCGCTTTAACAATTAAGCTAGAAACACTACCCCCCACCCTCAATTGCAATATGTGAAACCATTTAACTGTGTGAAAACAATAAAAAACCATATTGAAACCATGTGTAGAAACAGAACTATTAATGTAAGATAGCAATACGTGAAACCATTTAACTGTGTGCAATTAATAAAAAAACACTCTTTGAAAACGTTTAACTGTGTGCAAATAAATGACTTTTGACTCGTTTAAAAATGATATTACCAACAAATTATTTATATATAAATCATATATGTATTAACATAGTTTGGCATATCAAAACCCACAAGAATTGATATATAATAAAATCAATATATCATGAAACGAAACCAACCAACCAATCAATCATCATCATCATCATCTTGTCTTGCCATCAGCACGGATATCCCTGACCCTCTCTCGCCACCCCTCCGCCAGATCCCCAGGGCTACACCCCGTATCCTCACTGAGCTGCTGTATGTAAGTTCAAGCTGGCAGCCCTGTTTTTGCACAGCCATGTGAAGGGGTCCATTAGAGTACATCACTTATGATTTCGTCCCTACTTCTCCAGCAGTGTCCTGCATGTTTAGTTTGTCTAACTTTGATAGTTTTTGTGATGGGTAGTTGGTGGCCGTAGAGCTGCTGCTTTGTGGGGTATTGCCTCCAGGACTTGTTCAATATTGCTCGCAGCATTCTTGTGTAGTTACCGTCAAGCCTTTTTTCCAGTCAATAAACAAAAACAATATTTTCATTTTCAGGTATAACACCATTAGCACCCCTGCTGACATGTCACAAACCTCTGTTCTTTACCATCTTCATTTAAAGATAATAGTGGAATAACAGTCTTTATCTTTTCCCTCTTATCACACATCTGAAGCAATAAATCAATAAAATGAAAAAGACTGAAAAGATAACCAATTTGACACTAAACATAAAATTGAACATCCAAAATCAACGGGCGTAAATTTTACAAGTTTTTAAACGTAAAAGAATACAAAACATAAAACTAGATATTATTGACCAGTCATGGGCAAACAGCGCCCCCTAGTGCTTTCTGAGCGGCCTGCCGAATTTAACAAAGGGCATAACGTTTATCGAACTTTTGTTTGTCTCGTGTAATTCTCACTTGTTCACTGGCCTCCTCTTTCTCACACACTCAAAAAAACTTTGAAAGCTTTTTTTTTTGTATCGTGAATTTAATAAATTACAAACTAACAATCTAACTACTTTTACAAAGGACATTCAAGGGGGTGTGTTCGTGGTGTAATGGTTAAAGTGAAGGACTGCGGAATCGTAGTAAGCGAGTTCGTACTCGTAGTTGCGCTATTACGTTCACTTTCGGGCAAATACACTTGGGAAAGGTATTGAACCCCCTTATCTTCTCAACTATGGGTTAAATAGTACCATTGCTGTTCTTCTCGTCACACTCACCATACTTCCCTATTGTTCATCACTCTTGTCAAGTCCTTTAGACGGTAACTATTGCTCGCACAGAGGTAATGGTCGGCCAGCAATGGAGTGTCGATGTGTAGGGACTCGTTGGAGAACGATGTTCATGGGTTTGTCTTTATTTTCTCTAATATTGACTGGCATGTCTTGCTTGTCTCACTAGGATGGTTTGTGAGATGGGAGGTAAGTGGTCATAGAGCTGTTGTTACTTTGTAGGGTACGGTTTCCAGAAATCGTTCCAAATAGCACACTTCATTCTTGTGTTGTTCACATTTAGCTTTTTCTTCAGACATTTCGTTCAAGTTCATGTGGTGCAATCATGCAGTAGTACTTATACGGCTATAGCATTCTCTCTGATAAATGAAAACGGGAAAGGATGAATATCCCCATAAAAAAATTGAGAGTGAACATAAAAGTTAATTATCAAAAGATCTTTTTGTAAAACTTCACGTTTTTCCCGCAATTCATCTTAGACATGATATTGCAGAAAGAGAAAAGAGAGATTAACAACAGCAACAATAAAACTAATGCTAGATCAAACAAGAAAAGAGAAAATATTAAATCAAGAAAACAAAATCGAGAAGAAAACTGTTACATGAACATTTTACGAGACAAATTAAGGATATTGGACACAAAATGAACAAGAGGTGTTTACGCAGAAAAAAAAAAAAAAAAAAAACAACTTAAAAAGTGAAAAAGGATCACTTGTAATAAAAGTAAGTAAAGATGGCAACCTTTAGTCGAGGGCTACCCGAAAACTCCCTTTTCAATAGCATACTACACTAAGGTGTAAGGGAGAGTGCAACTCCTTTCCCTGGATTGCTCCACTTTACCCTTGAAACGTACCTTATAATGCGGAGTGTTAAGCAAGGAGGTATCAAGTACAATTTTTTGAGTCTTTGGAATGACTCGACCTGAGATTGAACCCCAGTCTCCTGGACCATTGGTGAACACTCTACCACTAATTGTAAGTGTAGGTTATCTGGAGAAAAATATGAAGCAGTAAACCACATTATAAATGAATGCTGTAAGTTGGCACCAAAAGAATACAAGTATTGACATCAGTGGGTAGGAAAGGGGATTCATCTGGAATAGTGCAAATGATTAAACTTTAACCATTCAGACAAATAATGTTAAGAATAAAAACGGACCTCCAATCTTGGACCGAAGATCGGACCTAGTTTTTGTAAACAAGAAAAGAAGAACGTTTAAATAAGTGGACTTCGCTATCCCAACTGATAACAGAGAAAAATAAAGCGAAAACCTCGATAAGTTCCATAACACTGACTGAGAGCTAATACAATTGTACGACACGAAGTGAGCAGTGATATCAATTCTATTAGGAGCACTTGGAGTAATCCTCAAGAATCAGAAAAAAAATTTAAAATGGGGAAAATGGAGATAAAGGAATAATTCAGGTTGACCACACTGAGATCGACTAGAATAATTTGAAGAGTCTTGGAGTGAAAAAAAAAACAGAAAAAGACTTTATGCCACTTAGCAGAATTTGGACTGAAAAACTCGCTTTGTAAAAAAAAAAAACCATAAGGCAAAAACAAAAAAAAATTTCAAAGCCAAATTTATTAAATACAGGTGCAACAGTCAAAGAAATTAATTCCAGGTAATTATGAAATAAGATACATTTTTGTCCCTGGCTTCATTGCTATTTGTTATAAACATGACGGTAAAGAATCTTGAGAAAGTCACTTAAGTAAGTTGGCGACCTTAGTCAAGGGTGTGACGTGGCCTAAAATATTTATCCCAAGACGGGAGTTTATTTTTCGCACGTGTGAAGACGGGGCAGCCTGGCATTTGATCCCTCGCAAAATAAGTTCAAGTTAAGATTCCCTTTTTGGGTGTAGGGGAACTGGCAGATTATGAGGGGGATAATTTGAGGCTAGACTGACCACCGCTGGCAAGGGGTTTCCAAATTTCACGTCACACACACACCCATCAGACCACTACCTCTTCCTACCCCTAGGATAATGGAAGATATGGGCCTCTAGGTTTAGATATAATAATATTAATTATCGTAGTTGACAATTCCAGTTTCCCGTGTAATATTTATAAAAGGCGAATAGGATATTTAGGGAGAATAAATTGAGGCGAATGAAGCTGAAAAGGAATATGCAAAAGACAACTTGATAGGTAAACAACACAATGAATAAATTTCGACACGAGGAGAGAGATAAAATATAACAAGGTTTTTAATACGCCAAGGTCCAAAAAAATATTTATAGGGGTCGGCTATGTTTCCCAGTAAACAGTTTCCGACATAAATCTCTCTTTCTTTCTTCTTTTTTCTTTCCTTTCTACCTTCTTTAAATTGAGAGAGAGAGAGAGAGAAAGAGAGAGAGAGAGAGAGCATACAACGACAATACTTAGGAAGGGAGGAAGGAGAAAACGGCTTTACGGTATACTTTTCGACGACGGGTTTCTTCTGAGAGTATTTTCTTTAACGGGTTTGTGGGATTCTGTGGAGCTCGGCTTGAAGGCGACTGCTATCTCTTGTCCAAGAGCTCTATTTCGTTTCTTCACCCGGAGTTTTGTCCACGGTGTTGACACATCTTGTCACACCAACTGCTGTCCTAAAAACTAATTTCCTTATTCCTATTTCCGCTGACAAAAAGGGTGCTACTTCCACTTTAGGGTTCTGGCCAGTCATATAGCCTCTTTCTTCTTCCTTCACCCTGTCAGGCGATTCGTTCGGACTACTATCTCTTCCGCCCGGGTGAGGTTAAGGGGTACAGATAGCTTGATTTACATTCTTTTCTTCCTTCAACAGGACGGCCGAAGCTGACCTACATTCCTTATTCCTCCTTTTAACGGTCAGTCTTTGAGGCCTGTGGTAATTCAAACATGGAGGGGTAGGGGAGATTTTTTATTTCTCTCCTCTCAGTGGTAGACCACGTGACAAGGGTGACACGAAGGCTCTCTTTTCGATAGCTACTACACTAAGGTGTAAGGGAGGGCACTACTCCATTCCTAGGATTGCTTGATCCTCACCTTATAATGCTGAGTGTTAAGCAAGGTGGCACCAAGTACCATTTTTAAAGTCTTTGGTATGACTCGACCTGGGATTGAACTTCGGTCTCCCTGACCATTGGTGAACACTCTACTCATTAGACCAATGGCCTAAGTCAATTACTTAATGTAAAAACTACAAAGTCTAGTATTGAAAAGTACACTCTACTCGAGGTGTACCAAATGTAATATAATGGCCGAGGGATTTCGTTTTATATATTTTGCCTTTGGGTTTAATTAGGCTGAGAACCTTTCGGCTTAGCGCATTGGTTAGTTAGGTGCAACATAAGCACAGGTGTTCACGCGCGCGCGGAGCGGACGTGTAATTCAGAGATGTCAAAATAAAACCCTAGATAGGAAATAGGACCAGGAGATGTGAGTGACATCACGCACCGGAAGCATGGGCTGAGATTTAAGAAAAGACAGTGAGTCGAGTTTTTGCCTCCGAAGAAGAAGGTTGACTTTCGGAGCTCACCGCGCGTAGTGGGGGGCAGATGGAAAAGTCAGCATAGAAAGGGTGTGTATCTCTCTCCTTATGTCGAAAAACCTTTTAACTCAAAGGTAATAAAAAGTTTCGTACCTGAACTCAGAAGTCGTCAAGTGTTTTTCGTGTTTCGGGATTCCTATGTTATCTATGTATGTGCGTTATGAATATTCTATGTACATTTCAAATATTCATGTATGGCTATGCTACACAAAATCTATTTTAAAGATATGGAATTCTCTGGAAGTTTTGGAATAAAGTCACTCAATCCAAACAAGAAGAATAGCCGTTGTAATTGTACATAGGAAGAATACATTTCAAGCAGTTGATTTGACCGTTACAGAAAAGAGCAAAATTATTGCTAAGTTTAATTGACTAGAATAAAAGTAAACAAGACGATTCTAGTTGAGAAACACTGAAGAATTGCGAAGATAAAGAGGAGGTGCCCGTGGTGTAATGGTTATCGTCGCAGGAAATGGACACGGCGACACGAGTTCAAATCCTGGACGAGACTGATTGTATTTCACATATACCTAATACTCTTGGGAAAGGTATGAATCCAATTATTCTCCCTCCAGCTATGGGTAAATAGTAGGGCAGACTGGGTTCTTCAGCCTTGGTGAGGCAACTAGTCTAGGAGAAGGAAAACTCTGAATTCAAACCTGTTAAACTCCGCTTAAAAATTGACCTTGTGTCATACCCTGCCCGAGCGGAGGGGTTGGGTAAATATGATAAAGATGGATTTATGGAGTGTCCAAGTTTTAGTGATGAATCCAAAATTGAAATGGAAGTGGAAGAAATATATTTTGAGTATCCTTCTACAAAAAGAAACACACAAAAAAACAAAAAACAATTAGAGCGTGTTAATGCTATATATCTACGTTGCCCACTTAAATTCAAACCCATAGAAAGTATTGAGATATAAATTCTACTTTTGATGGGAAAAATTTCGTAGAAACCATTGAAAATTGTTCCTTACAAATTATATTCATTGTGTTGCATATTGACCTCCGACCCGGCCAAGCTGTCAAAAGAAGAAATGCACATGTGTAAATAACAGGTACATCCGGTCGAAGATATCAGGAGATCAGGGGCGACCTTGACTGCCGAGGGGTTGAATTGAGTGCGAAATAGTGACGCTCACAGGAAGTAGGTGGATGTCAAATTATTATATAACCCCCGACGACAGGAAGTTCAGATCAGTTGGAGAGAAGATGCTGGAATGAGGACCATGTCCCAGAGAGGCTGGGGCCCCAGGCCCCCGGTTGAGCAGCCCAGGAGAACGGGAAAGAAACGCTGTTATGGCCATAAGAGTGGGGGTCAATATGTTGCAGTTCTGTTCAGTCTCCAACTCGCCTCTCACACAGTAAAACATTTAGTAACCCTTTCCAACCCTTTCAAATAAAGTGAGAGGTATATTTTTCTAAAGAACTGTGTCCGCTCGCATTTATTCTGTTGAATATGTTTCTGCATGCATATGTATTATGTGGCTAGACAACAATTGCAAAGTCTAATTGACCATGACAAAACACATGTTGTGCTTTCTATAGAGAAATATTGAAACATTGTGAAGATGAATATGGCTTTTTGGAGCCTCTGATTTTCAGCGATCAGTTGACTATAAGTTGTAGTAATAAAGTGTTTTTCTACAAAAGTGTTTATCCCAAATGCCATTATCTGAAACAGTTTTATTATCGAAATTTTTGACACTGAATTTCTTTTGTTGATACTCTGTAGGTCTTTCTTTGACTTTTTTCTTCTGTTGGCTCGTCTCAAAACTTTCTATCACTGAATTGCACCCAAAAACTAAGCTACCTACAAAATATTATATGATGCTTGGAATCTATCCAATATTCTGCTTGTTTTAAGATTTCTTATCTTAACAGTGGTGAATAGTGATTATTGTCGCAGTGTGTACACTTTGCTGATTAACATACTGCTATAGCTTGAAAAAAAAAGAAAGAATTAGTCCCTGATTATGGTTAGCTTTTAATCTCTGTCCATATTTGAATGCTACCGTTACTCCTCTGAGGAGTGTTAAGCAAAAAAGCTTTTAGGATTTCAAATCAATATGTTTCTGTTTTTATTCACAGAGGTTATCAAATTTTGTGTCTTCATAGTTTTTTTGAAAAACAACATACAGCATTCAGCCACATTCTATAGGCTAAATACTCAAGTTATTTATGTAATAAAACAATTATAATAGTCTATTAGACTATGCGTAATGATGCAATTACAATAGTACATTAAACTATCCGAATTCCTGTAAATTGAAGGAAGTATGAGAAGAAAAATTATCTAGACCGGCTTATTGGCCTATAGTGAGTAGAGTGTTCGGCAATGGTTCAATCCCAGGTCGCGTCATACCATAGACTTACAAATAGTACTTGATACCTATTTGCTTAACACTCAGTAATATAAGGTACGTTTCAAGGGTAAAGTGGAGCAATCCAGGGAAAGGAGTAGCGCCCTCCCCTACACCTCGGTGTAGTAGCTATTGAAAAGGAAGCCTTCCGGTCGCCCTCGACTACGGTCACCAACTTTACTTTTTCTTAAATTTAATCTTACGAACAATACTACTTGTGTATTAAAGTTTACGAAATAAAACTGTTAATTTTCTGTTAAAGATTTCATGATAAACAATTATAATTATCTATTAAACTCTACTTAATTAAACAATCTTAATTGTCTATTAAACTATTTCGAAACTTGAGAGTGAACACTGAAATTCTTAGCCGTGCCAAGTAAATAATCAATAGAGAAATATTTTCTTCAAGAAATATAAAAAGAAAGACCTGAAACAACTTGAAGTTTGTCCTTCGTATATTTGTTATATCTGAATATCATAACTCACCTCGACAATTATTTGATCACGAGCGGAAAACAATTCGAACACTTATATCTGGTGAAATGTAATATTGTTTAATATTTCCCCGGGCTAAACAATGTAAAACAATTCACGACAAATTAGCTACAACATATTTATTGCCTGAACTAAGTTACTAGAACGAATAAAAGATTGAAATGATATACAAGAAAGAGCTTATAAAGAGTTGCATGAAGGAATGTCCTAAAGGTATTTTTGGTATAAGTTGAAAGTCCTTAATAAGATGGAAGTTGTGTGAAGTTATACGTTAAAACATGGTATCGTACACCATACGACAAGAGGTTTGTTAGGGCCAAAACCTCCTCTGTTGGGCAAACGCAAACACAGGTGCATACTTCTGTCTGTGGCAGCAGGACCGAAGAGATTTAACTTTTAACGGCACTTTTTCGCCAATGGTCCGGGAGACCTGGGTTCAATCCCAGGTCGCGTCATACCAAAGACTCAAAAAATGGTACTTGATGCCTCCTTGCTTAACACTCAGCATTATAAGGTACGTATCAAAAACAAGGTCGGATTATCGGTCCGAGATTTGAGGTCCGTTTTTATTCTTAACATTATCGGAGTCTTAATTTCCGTGACAGATTCTGGTCTTTATAAGTAGAATTTATCTGAATGGTTAAAGTTCAATCATTTGCACTATTCCAAATGAATCCCCTTTCCTACCCACTCATGTCTATACTTGTACTCTTTTGGTGCCAACTTTCTGCATTCATTTATAATGTGGTTCACTGCTTCATATTTCTTCTCCAGATAACCTACACTTGCAATTAGTGGTAGAGTGTTCGCCAATGGTCCAGGAGATCTGGGTTCAGTCCCAGGTCGCGTCATACCAAAGACTCAAAAAATGGTACTTGATACCTCCTTGCTTAACACTCAGCATTATAAGGTACGTATCAAGGGTAAAGTGGTAAAATCCAGGGAAAGGAGTAGCGCCCTCCCCTACACCTTGGCGTAGAAGCTATCGAAAAGGGAGCCTTCGGGTCACCCCCGACTAAAGTCGCCAACTTTACTTACTTTTTTTTATATACTACTTTAGCCGCATCACTAAGCAGCCATTAGTTGCATAGCCAGACACAGAGATGTAATCTCAACAAATTCGACTCAAAATGCGTAAAAGGAAACCTGTGGTTACAAAAGGAATTGAACTGCTAGGTAAAAAAAAACATTAATTGGTGGTATGAGAATTTGAGACATTTAGCTTTATTTCTGCTTAACAGTAAGTTAAGTTGAAATAAAGTTAAGTAAATGAACTATTTTCTAGTTCCATCTTTCTCGTTTGCCACATATTCTGTCAGATTAATTGATACATTGTAATATATAGATACATATATACCAGGTCGACATGCATATTAAGAAACCAAACTAAATAAAATCAAGTGATACGCCCTCTTAAAAATAGATGAATCTATAACCCCAAATCCACATAAAGACACAGCGATATATAATCTCCGACCAAATCAAGGAACAAATTTTGATTCAATTAGTTTGTAACTTCAAAGGAGTCACTTTTGATGAAAAAGATCACGGTCACGGCGTCGACAAACATTACAACATATTGATGAAGCATAAAAAAAGCATTAAAAAACTGCTTCCATCTTTGATATTAAATGAAACTATTTTCGTTTCCAAATCGCAAATCGGTTATTTTTTTTTACACTTTTAAGCATCCATATTTTTATTAACGGGTATTTTTTTTCTGCTTGGATGATTGAAGAAATTTTTTACAGATTTAGTTTGCGCCAATTGATTAGTTTGATTAAATCAACTGCAGTTTTTTGGATTTTTTTCTTATGGGAGGCGAACTTGTTTGAATCATCACTTGCTATCCTCCTCATCTTTCACTGTTATTCATGAATATCTTGTATTTTTCTGTGATCTGGAGAGGTAAATCAACAAAAACATCCCCAACAACAACAACAACAACCGGTTCTTAAAACAGTTGCTCTGGTTAATTAATTTCAACGGCATCTTAACCCGTTAATAATTATTTTATGCCTTGAGGTTAAGGAATCGCGTTCATTTTACGTTCAAAATTACATCTTTTTCAGAATTATTTCTTCAGAGTTTTTTCTTTTTTGCACATGGTTCTATCCAATCGGAATGAGTGGTGTCCTCTTGGTGTAATGGTTAAAACGTTGGACTGCGGAATCACCGCCAGCGAGTTCAAAATCCAGTCGTGCTATTACGTTCACTTTCAGACAAATGCCCTTGGGGAAAATTATGAACCACCTTATCCTCCAAGCTAGGGGTTAAATAGCATTAGAGTCATTCTTTAAGAAGGATGGCTTTGGCATTAAATAACCTACAAAGGTTGATATACAAAGAAACCAAACCAATAACAATGATCTTTAAATAGATCTATTTGACCTATAGAGTGGGCCTGGAAGTAATGGCAATGTGGGTGTACCCCACACATCTTTTTGTGGAGGTCTTACCCTTCTGCAGGGGATATAGTCAGTAAAATCTGAGCCCCACCGACAGAGCGATGGACAAGTTAGAATTTGAGAGTCACAAGTCATATTTTCTTTTTGTTCATTCAGTATCCCTTTCTTGTTCACTATCCTTCTGATCTAAAAGCAAATCCCGGCTTTGACCATTGATCCACGACTGACCACCGAATGACTCTTTGACTTTATCTCTTGGTCTCCGACACTTCTTTGAATAAACCTGCAAGCCTATATGAATATATACATCCATTACAACCTTCTTCTTTTTGTCTCGCCAATCGTTTGATATGTTTTTGCGCATTTTTACATTCTTATTCAAAGATTTTAAGAATTGTTTACTTAGTGTTACGTGTCATCAGGTGAAATTGGCATACGTTTTTACCATTTCAGTAAACTATGGTTATAAAATCGACTAAAGACGAATTAAAATTCTTTAAACGTTATTACTCCAGGTTTGAGTGGATCATGGAGTAATAGCGATTTCCGAAAGCAACAGCAATGGAGATTGTCAATCTCATGACATAATTTTTTAGGAGTGTCTTACCCTCCTGCAGGGGATGTAATCAGCATTTTCTAAGCCTCTCAAACAGGTCTAGCGTGTCAAAGGACGTTATGTATGTCCCCTGGAAGACATCTTTGTGGGTACGCCAAGTCGAAAACGTTTGGAAATTGTGCAACAAACATTTATCTGGTTTAATTTTGCTTCGTTGGACAAATCTTTGTCGCTTGACCAGTGAACAAGAATTATCGGATGGGATATAAACTTGAGGAAGGTCGGAGAACCCCTATAGAAGAATCATTCAAAGATAGTTGTTTAATCTGTTCAATGCGAAGTGTTTTTTTGACATTGCAACTTCCGTGTTGGGTCAAGTTTTGCTAGCTAGTCTCATAAATCATTTACTGTTTAGTTGTGAAGAAGCAGACGATCGATATCCCACAGAAAATATAACTGAAGCAGACTGCGTTGATGACCAAACACTTCTTACAAATACACCGACTTAAGCCGAACCTCTTCTGCATAGCGAGGAGAAGGCAGTAAGATGTATTAATATTTACGTGAATCCAGATAAAACATTCATGTGTCTTAATCAGGATGGTGCAATATCCTTATTAAATGGAAAGCCTCTAAAATTATCAGACTAGTTCATGTGCATCGGTAGCAATATCTCATCTACTGAAAGTGATAGGAACATACTCAAAGGTAAAGCAGGGACTGCTATTGATAAGATATGGACAATATGGAAATCTGGTTTCTCTGATAAAATAAAACAGGAATTCTTTACCGTTTTAGGCGTGTCAATAGTATTGTAAGGTTGTACCCCTTAGAATCTTACTAAACACTTGGTTAACCAATATTGGCAGCAGCATCCCAGAAAACAGCAACTGTATGGCCACTTACCTCCCATCTAATCAACCATTTAAATAAGCAGATGAAAACACGCTGGTCACTTTTAGAGATCCAGGCGGAACTCATAAACGACTTACTCAGATGGATTCTGCACACTGACTGACCAGTGTGGGCCGAGCAGGAAAAACATTAAGTGCTGTCAAGACAACTTACAATGAGTGATGAACAATAGGAGCGGAAGATGTGAGCGAATCAAAAGAATCCATGCTGTCAGAATTCCTTGATTATGATGAGTGAATTCGTTTCTCACTGGGGGCTCAGTATTTGTGGCCTTGTGTTAAATCTAGTTATCTTTGTTTTTTTAAACAAAGGTGCTTGCCTCATTGTAATATTTAGTAATCTAGAGTTAGGCTCGTATACCATTATTAGTGAATTCGAATCTCACTAGTTGCTCTCAACTACTGACCTTGTACCAAACTAAGCTAAATTTAGAATATAACCAGTGTATTAGGTTTTTGGTGTAAGAATTTGTTGAAAATAGAAAGCCCTTATTGCGTACATAAAACTAATTTATTTCATACGAATTAATTAATATGTGCGACAGAATATATATATATATATATATATATATATATATATATATATTACAATATCTTATATGTCTATCTGTCTGTCCGTATAGGTAAGATTCGCTCATTTTTGTCTGATTTTGAGCAAACTTTCCAATATTATTAGTTATATTGAGAATGATATTGAACATTATTAAAAGATCCAGCTCGTAATAGTTTTAGGATGATATCTGTCTATCATCCTCCTTGTTTCACTGTTTATCTCTCTGTGAATATGTATCTGTCGCTACCCAACTCACATCGTAATCATTACGAAAGGTAGATAACGCTCTTCCTTACTAATACTAAGAGGGAATTCATTTAGTCTCAATGGTTGTCCGCCCCCCCCCCAAATGCTTTGAATCCCTAATGAAAAATTGGTTAAATCTATCGCCAAAAATTTAGAAAATAATGAAATTGAATGTTTATTCGAAATATCTATTAATTTTAAAGAGTTTTAGGGAAAATCTGAGACGTTCGAACAAATGTTGAGCCATCCTTCTGTACGTCATACTCAGTGTGCACAAAGCAGTAACCCGTTAGAATTAATCGAGATAGGCTAAAAAAAAAACTAAACATATTTCAAACATGATTAATTATCTTAAACTTTAATAGAAATTGACTCTGCATATTTTATTTCAATAATGACCATCTTGCAATTAGTATCTTATATGGGTAAATTCTGCTTCTTTGACGACATTAAATATGAATAATTATCCGAAACTTTAATAAAAGCATCTCCATTTTCTTTATTTCTAATAATAACCATATTGAAATTCTTATTTTATATGAGTAAGTGCAGCTACTTTGACTCCTTTACGTACGAATAGTAAAGTAGGCGACCGTAGTCGAAGGCGACCAGAAGGCTCCCTTTTCAATAGCTACTACACCGAGATGTAGGGGAACGCGCTACTTCTTTCCCTGGATTGCTCCACTTTACCCTTGATACGTACCTTATATCGCTGAAGAGGTATTAAGTACCATTTTTAAAATCTTTGGTATGACGTGACCTGGGATTGAACTCAGGTCTCCCGAATCATTAACGAACCCTCTACCCACTGGGCCAATGAGCCGGTTACGTATGAATAATCATACTAACCTTTAATAAAACTGACTTTATATTCTTAATTTTAAATCATAATCATCGTACAACCCGTAGGATATATGGGCAATTACTTCTTATTTGACTCAAAATCAGAATAATTATCCTAAACCTTAAAAAAAGTGACCTATCTTAAATAATGAACATCTTATAACCAGTATGTTATAGAGTTTGAGTCCTGCTTTCAAATAATTATCCTAAACATTAGCGTGGTGTATCGGCTGGGGCTATATCTCTGCAGAGGGATAAGACCCCAACCCAACGAATGTCCTGTTTATGACACTAAATAATCTAATTGTGAGGTTCAAGTAATACTAGAGCTCTTCATTGCCATCGCTCTGGTCCGAAGTGGTATTACCTAATAGGATCCTATCTATGGATCAAATTGAACTAAACTGTGTACTTATGCTAAACTGAATTCTTTGAAATAGAACTGTTTTGACATTTAAACTGTGTGCTTATACTTAACTGAATTGTTTGAAATAGAACTGTTTTGAAATTTTGACTGCAACCTTGTGTTCGGCTGAATTGTTTGAAATGGAACTATTTTTTTGACATTGAAACTGTGTACTTATACTAAACTGAATTGTTTGAAATAGAACTGTTTATATGTAACAAAAATGGATTTGACAATAAATAACCTAAAATGGCTGATATGCCATAAAACCAAACCAAGCCCAACAAACCAAACCGAAACATTAACTGGGCATATCGGCTTACGTACTGAACTGCGACATTATAGTGAGTTTAAATTTCAGTCGCGCTATTTCGTTCATTTTCGGACTAATATCCTTTGGATAAATACGAAACCCTTTATCTACTCCCAGCTAGGGATTAAACGGTACCGCTAATCTACGTCCCTTGTTTTTAATAATGACCAACATAAAGCAAATATTTAATATGATTGATCACTGCTTCCAAATAAAACTTCTAAACTTTCATACAAGTGATTCTACAGTCTTTATTTTTGATAATAACCAGCTTAAAATTCGTAAGTGCTATGCGTAAGTACTGCCTATTTTAGCAATTTACGTAAGTATGCAATATGTGGATACACATATTTGTCCTAAAGTTATGCAAATATTCATAACATTTAACATCCCTTCAATAAATATAATTGCTATTTTTCTTTATTGTCACAAAGAAATGCTGTTTTCTTGATAACATACTATACTACTTTTTTTCTAGGGTTGGTGTCATTGCCATGAACCGACCCTACGTTATATTCAACTAACGTGGGTTAAGAGAAGGTAAATTTTCTCCTAAGACGGTCTATCTTGTCTGCGTCACTGTACAAACGAAAAACTGAGACGAATTATCTCACCCGTAGCAGCTTCAATAAATAAGTTCGAAATTTTACTCTCATGAGACTCATTTCAAACATACTTCTAAAATCTAAACTGCATAAAATAAAGAGCTTTGGAGATATTCATTACGCTGATTAATAGTCTTAATTAGCGTATTTGATTACGATTTCGAAAAATGACGTCAGCGGTACGGTTTCATATCTTCCTACAGACAGCAAATATTATTTTTGTTTTTATGCTATTGTAAAAAAAATATTAATCTCACCCTCCTGGCTCTATTAAAACGACTACTCTCTTTGTTGGGGTTTGAATATGCTGAGTGTCCCCTGAAAGGGAAGGTGCATCAGATGTTGAGGCTCTAGTTTTGGAGATCTAGAGAGTGGGGACTACTCATTCATTACCATTACCCCCTAGATTGGTAGTACCTGTTAGGGTCCTATCTATCTGTCAAAAAATATTCTTATCATTTACGATACAAAAAAAAAAAACAATTTAACTTTATTGAACGAATAAGGAGGTGCATTCAATATATTTCCAGACTTTTTTGTACAGGCATTTAAAATTGTCCTAGGCTCTTGAGAATTTAGTATGTTATTGCTATACATCTTATGAGATGACTGACCAATTTTTATGATTTCAGCTTCAAATGAACAGCTACAGCAGCAATTGGAATACACCCTACTAAAACCTGATTGTCACAGCTGGTGAATTTCAAAAATCCAATCTGGACGTGAGGACACTTTAAAAGAACGATATGCAATAAAATTCTGTTTTAAACTTGAAAAAAATGCTGCCACAGAAACGTATTGAATGCTTCAGACTGCTTTTCGATCATCTTGCATGAATCGAGCATCTCTTTTTGAGTGGCATAAGAGATTCAAGGAAGGCAGGGAATCTGTGAGGGATGATGAGAGGTGTGGGAGGAGTAAGGAAGTCAATAAACAAAGTTGATTAGCCAAAGGGTTAGGGTTACTATGTTGAGGTTTTAAGGGAGTTCAGGAAGAGATTCTGTCGGAAGAGGTCAGCATTCTTCAAATCGGGCATTTCTAGCAGGGCAATGCACCCGTTCACAACTCCATCGCTGTTACAGACTATTTGACCAAGATGGGCATCAAGACAGTTCCTCAGCCTCCCTATAGTCGAGACCTTACTCCCTGTGACTTTTGGTTATTCCCTAAGCTCACAGGCTGTCGTCATTATGAGACAATTGAGGAGATGAAAGAGGCTGTGACGAATAATAATTACGCGGATGCGTATTTCTAAGCTTCCTGGGAAGACGTGGCTCTGGTGGGGGGTGACCGTGTCCTCTGGAAAGAGTACAGATGTAACTTGCAAGACACATTTAGGTTATTTGCCCGCGCAATTACCATGACTAGTTGATTTGGCGTCACTTGTGTGCAATAGGAACTGGTGGATCAGTTGTAGAGTTTCAGCACTGCAATCTGTGGTCGCTGGTTCGATCTCCAGAGGTGGAGGTTATGGTGAACACTGCTGATGAGACCTAGTAAGGTCGAGACAGCTGTCCAGTGTTCCCGTATATCGTGCGTAGGTGTTCGGCGGATTTTCTGGTCGTGGTAATTTAATTCACAATATTAATTCCTCTACTTGAAAAATACAAATATGTACAACTTTTGGGTAGTTTAAAAGTTGATCTAATTCCTAAAAAAGACCAAATGAGAATGACGTCTTCAATGGAATCGACAACTCATTTCTGTTTCGCTGAAAAAGTCACTGAAAGGGTAAAATATTTTCCCATCTCAAAATTCAGATCGTCAATTGGTATAATTGATGTAAATATCAAACGAGTTAGGATGTTTCCCTTGATATTTAATCTTTGCAAATCACCCCACTCCAGGAAAATTGTATTTTGCCAGTGGTAATGTTCCGTAGTGTCTGATTTGGTCCACAAATGACTTTTTCTAGGAATCATTAGAAATAAGGCGCGTCTGTTTGCGAGAAAATCCAGACTTTGTCGAATAGATCCTCTTTGAATCGACATGAAAATCGCTTTCCAATCCCTGTAGACTTTGCTTTTGGTTTTTTAATGATATTTTTTCTTTCTTTCTTTCTTTCTTTCTTTCTTTCTTGTGAGAAATCAATTCTTTTTTTCTTTCTTTCTTTCTTGTGGGAAATCAGTTCTTTCTTTCTTTCTTTCTTTCTTTCTTTCTTTCTTTCTTTCTTGTGAGAAATCAATTCTTTCTTTCTTTCTTTCTTTTTTCCTTTTTTCTTTCTTTCTTTCTTTCTTGTGGGAATTCAGTTCTTTCTTTCTTTCTTTCTTTCTTTCTTTCTTTCTTTCTTTCTTTCTTTCTTTCAAGTGATAATTCAATTGTTTTTTTTCTTTCTTTTACACTTTTTTCTCTCTTTTTTATTTTTATTTCTTTGCGCGATAATTCAGTTCAAGTCAATTTTTTCTTTCTTTCTTTCTTTCTTTCTTTCTTTCTTTCTTTCTTTCTTTCTTATTGTATTTTTCGTCTTTTCTTTCATTGTTTTCTTTCTTCTTTCCTTGACCGTTACCGCTCCTAATCTCATTGCTTTTATCTTTCAAATTACAGATCAAACTCTTCAGCGCTTCGAAATCATTTAAGCCAGTCTCCCCTTTTCCCAACAAACACGGACGACCTCCCCTTCAAAGAATCCACTAATGTCTGAAGACATTGCATGTTCCAGGTCTTCAATAAGATCAAATCTTGTTGGCCGTAAGCCTAACCGCTAATCTTGATGGTCGAACGATAAAGATTAAGAAAGATTTGAAAACTCGGGGTGGAAAGGTTGAAAGTTGTCGTTAACTCTCCAAATGAAACAATCTACGTATTTATTTACTTATCTCTCAATCAATTCTAATGGAATTGTTTTGTTGTAGTCCGCTTAGTGGCTCAGAGAATCGCTCTTGGTGACCTAGCGAGTCAGAGCAGACATTAGAATCCTCAGCGTTTCGAATTACATAAGCTTCGTTTTGGTTGTATCGACACACAGAAAGATCAAATTTCTTCTTCAAAAATGACAGCAAGTTGTCAGGCAGGGTGAGATAAAAACCGAATGTAGTTGATCGTGAAATGTAGCTGCGGTCAGGTGTCTTTTTTAAGGCGTCAAGCAAAAAGGACTCTCCTTTAAAATATGGATCACAAATGGGAGAAAAATTTCCTTAGGCACATTTTGACTAGAATACGCTGTATCCCCTATAAAGAGTTCAGATCCCCGCTCCCAAAATGGGTGTCCTTAGTATGATACTAAACAGATGGGGAGATTCCAGTTCTAGTCATCTGAAGACTGTGGGGTAACTCTTCACTGCCATTACTCCCGGGTCCATTCTGACCTGGAATTGTAGTACTTGTTAGAGTCTCATTTATGGGTCAAAAAGATCTGTTTAAAAATTATCAGTGTTAGAAAACTTAAAATCAGATGAGTGAAAATTCTTTGCATTAAATAGAAATTCTTGATATCGTTTGATTAATGATTATTAATAGTTTCATCAAAGGAAGGGCAAACAAATTAGTTTGATGAAAATAATTACTTGAAACCATATAATCATTAGTATTTGGTAGGAATACTTCATATCATATAAAAACTCTTTAGAAACAACCGCACGAAATATGTAGATATAAACATACAATGAATACGATTTCCTCTCCTCTAAGCATAAAATAACCCTAGACGTGTTAGCATGTCGTTAAAATCAATTATCCAATCAATGCCGTCTTCTCGGCCCATTTTCGGATCCAGCCAATATGTATAAGGAAAAAAAGAAGGGTTTCAAGGTGCTGAAGATGTACTCTGATATTATGTGGTGTGAGAGAAGAGGTACTGACTCTTGAGGGATGTCAGACATTCTCTATCAAACAAGTAAAGTTGATTTCCAAATTTTCGAATAGAAACTTTATTGATAAGTCTCATTGAAAAGTTGCTGACCAGAACCAAGTCGGTCTATAATATCTATAATTGTATTTTTTCTGTTTTTCTCTGGATAACCCGGCATCTATGAATTGTTTCAGAGTTGACTGATTTTAACGGCTTGTTAATCCGTCTTGGGTTAATTTATACCTAGAAGTTAGGGAATCACATTCATTGTACATTTATATTTACATCTTCTGTGTAGTTTTTTCTTGAGATTTTTTTTTGTCCGCAGTTTTAAGATATCATACATTCCTTTCTAATACAGAGGATGTCCTCGTGGCATAGTGGTTTACGTGCTGGACTATGAAATCGTAGTAAGCGAGTTCGATCCCCAATCGTGCTATTACATTCACTTTCAGACAAATATCCTTGAAAAAGGCAAGAAACCCCCTATCCCTAAAATGGATTAAATAGTTGCACTGCTCTTCTTCTACAGGAGTGGCCTTGGGATTGAATAACCCTCAAAGATTGATATGCTATGAAACCAAACCAAGCCAAACCTATCTCATACAAATAATTTGTATCGTTTCATTGGTTTTGTTTTGCTTGTTTGGGTTTTAAGGCATATCAACCTTTGTAGGTTATTTCATGTCGAATCCATTTTTATAAAAATGAAGTTCTATTTCAAACAATTCAGTTTAACATAAGTACACTATTTGATTGTCAAAAACATTTCTATTTCAAGCTATTCAATTTAGTCAAACAGTTCTAATTCAGACAATTCAGTTTAGTATAAGTATAGTTTTTGTTTACACATAGATAAATGTCAAATGTCGAACAATTCAGTTTAGCGTAAGCGCAGTTTCAATCTCACAAACAGTTCTATTTCAAACAATTCAGTTTAGCTATTTAGTTCTATTTGACCCATTGATAGGACCTTATCAGGTGGTACAATTCCAGACCAGAGTGAACCTGGGAATGATGGCAATGAAGAGATACTCCGCATTCTCCAAAGCTCCAACATTACTGGAACCTGCCCATCAGATTGTTTAGTGTCATATCCAGGACACTTGTTGAGTGGGGGGTCTTCCTCCTCAGCAGAGAAGCAGTCGGTGTATTCTGCAGCCCCAGCCGATTGTGTAAAAAAATAATTTGGTATTGTTTATTTCAATGGCATTTCAAGCATTTAATGCCAAAACCTTTTTAGATATATATATCAAATATATGATTTCTAAACACATTTTGGCGGGTGTCCTCGTGGTGTGATGGTTAAAGCGATGGACTGCGGAATCGTAGTACGCGAGTTCGTACTCCAGTCGCGCTATTACGTTCACTTTCGGGCAAATACCCTAGGGAAAGGTATGAAGCCCCTTATCCTCCCAGCCATGGGTTAAATAGTACCACTACTGTTCTTCTAGGAGAATGGCTTTGGCATTAAAAAACCTAAAAAGAGTTGATATGCCATTAAACAAAGAAACCAAACCAAACCTAAACACATTTTATCGAAAACATTTTTAAACGATCTTGAGCTCATTTTTTTCCACAGTGTTAAATGGTTTCACTTATTTCTATCTTATACGAATAATTCTATTTAATACTAATCATTAGTTTGCAGACAGTTTAATGATTTCCTGTATCGTTATGTATTATAAACAATTCTGTTAAACATCAGCCATTTTATACACTGCTAAATGATCAAACAGTTCTATTTCAAGCAATTCAGTTTAGCACAAGTACACGGTTTACATTTGACCAATAAATCGGACCCCATCAGGTGCTACCATTCCGGGCCAGAATGGACCTGGAGCGATCGCAAAGAAGAGATACTCCGCATTCCCCAAAGTTCCAGAATTACTGGAGCTTCATCATCAGATTGTTTAGTGTCATATCTAGGACACTTGTTGGTGGGGTGCTTGTCTCTTTGCAGAGGTGCAGTCAGTATATTCAACAACCTCTGTTCACTAGGCCAAATAATGGTTTGTTGGAAAGTCCCCCTGCTCTTTTCCATTGATGGCTTTGGCATTAAAAAAGCCACGATGGTTGATATGCCATTAAACAAGGAAAGCAAATGATTTGTTTGTGTAAAAATACGTGTTTTGAAATAATAATAAAAATCCTTTATAAACAATTATTCTTTCAAGTAAATATTCTTAATACAAATAGTTTACACACAGCTTTATGAAGGCTAGTCGTCTGGTGGTGTAAAATATACTAATTGCATCTCTGTGTGGGTTAAGACTTCCCCCAACAAGTGTCCTGGATATGACACTAAACAATCTGATGGTGAGGCTCCAGTAATGCAAGAGCTTTGGGGAATCTGGAGTACCCCTTCATTGCCATTGCTCTAAGGTCCACTCTGGCCCGGAGTGGGAGCAGGGTCCTATCTATGGGTTAAATAGAATTGTTTGACATGTAAATTGAATACTTGTGCCAAACTGAATTCTTTGAAATAGAACTGTTTCATCATTTAATTGGGAGTAAACAAATGACTATTTTAATTGAATTGTTTGTGATACATAGACATACTTAGAACTTGTTAACTTTGTTAATATGATAAACTGAATTGTTTCAAATAGAACTGTTTGATCATTTGTATAAAAATGAGTGATGTTTAACTGAATTGTTAGTGATACATAGCAATACTTGGAACCATTAAACTGTGTGCAAACAAAAGATTTATATTGAATAGAATTATAAGTGTTAGATAGCTATAATTTAAACCATTTAACTGTGTAGAAACAATAGCGATACTTGTGTGAAAACAATTTAGTTCTAATTCATTTGAAAATGAAATTACTTACAAACAACTAACTTTGAAATCATATGTGTATCCATTAAAATGTGTGCAAACAAACAACTGATGTGAAATAGTTACTGTTATATACAATACTTAAAATTATTTAACTGTGTGCAAATAAAACTATAAGTGCTATATAGCAATACTCGAAGCTATTTAACTGTGTGCAAATAAAACTATAAGTGCTACATAGTAATACTCGAAGCTATTTAACTGTGTGCAAATAAAACTATAAGTGCTACATAGCAATACTCGAAACTATTTAACTGTGTGCAAATAAAACTATAAGTGCTCCATAACAATACTCGAAACTATTTAACTGTGTGCAAATAAAACTATGAGTGCTACATACCAATACTTGAAGGTATTTAACTGTGTGCAAATAAAACTATAAGTGCTCCATGGCAATACTCGAAACTATTTAACTGTGTGCAAATAAAACTATACGTGGTACATAGCAATACTTGAAACTATTTAACTGTGTGCAAACGAATTAACTCACTCTCGTTAAAAATGTTATGAACAAATTGTTTTTACAAGTCATATATTTCATATATATATGCATTCATAAGATTTGGCATTAAATAACCTACAATGGTTGATATGCCATAAAACCCAAACAAACCAAACAGTTCTATGTTATCGAGTATTACTATAAAATACTAATAATTTTTAAGTACCACTATTTGACCCGTTGATGAGACCCTAATAGGTATTACCATTTCGGGTTGCAGTGGATCTGGGAGTAATGTCAATGAAGGAGTACTCTCCACTCCATAAATCTCCAGGACTTGAGCTTAATGATCAGATACAATTTAGTTTCATTTCCAGGAAACCCATTTTTTGGAAGGGAGTGGTTATCCCTATGCAGAGGATACTGTTAGTATATTTTAAGCCCTACATATAGTGTTTTCTTCTTCTTCTTCTTCTTCTTCTTCTTCTTCTTCTTCTTCTTCTTAGAAGAAGAAGAAGAAGAAGAAGAAGAAGAAGAAGAAGAAGAAGAATTAGTACACCCGTTCACATACCTCTGTAGTAATATCTCATCTACTGAAAGTAATGTAAAATATGCATAGAAAAGGCACCGACTACTATTGAAAGGTTAATGATTATTTAAAAATCTTATCTCATTGAGAAAATAAAACAGGTACTATTCTGCTGAAGTTGTGTCAGTACTATTGCGTGGATGCACAACGTTTGAAAAAAAAAAGACTAGATGCAAACTACAAAATGATGCTGAGCACTGCTTTAAAAAGTACTGGAAATAACATCCTATAAACTAGTAGCTGTATGGCCATTTACCTCCCATCACACAAACTATTCAAGTAAAATGAGCGAGACATGTTTGGTACTGTTGGAGAAGTAAGTGTGAACTCATAATCAACGTTCCCCAACGGACTCCTACACATAAACATACTAATGTTGGTCTACTTGTAAAAACTTGCATTTATCAGCTCTGTGCTGACACTGGGTGCCGTTTAGATGACTAACTAAGAAAGATGGTTGATGAGGAGGAATGATGAGAGAGAGAGAGAGAGTCAACTTAATCTGTGTAGTTGGTATGCCTTGATGATGATGATGATGATTTTTGTGCTTGCTTCTTTCTTGTCAATGTAGCCGTTCTCCCTCTTCCTTCCTTTCTTCCCTCCTATCTGCCCAAATTACTCTTGACCCCTGACCTCTGCCCCCAATCAATGACTCTCATCCACAGTATCTTCAATGACCCACTTCCGGTCGTCTTTCTGCCTGTGAAACATCCACCATTGACGAGAATATTCTCTATTCACTGAATATTGACAGAGCCTAATTTCTGCCGCGACCTCTTATTCAATTGCTGCAATTTCTAATGTCACTGAATGTCATATCGCAAATTATTGATTGATTAGTAATCGAACAAATTAACTGATAATAGAAGTCTTTTCAGAGAAATAAAGCTAATTCATTTCTTCGACAAGTTGCTTCTGTATTTCATGTAATGCTGGTAACTTCCATTCAAAGTTAATATAGTGAAACTTCCATTCAAGAAAACTCACGATGATACATAATACTTTCATATAACATTTTCCTGAATATACATTGGCCTTGTGTCAGACTAAAGCAGCATTCAAAAAACATTTATGAGAGTAAGCACAGTAAATTCTTTCTTTCTTGGGCTGTTTGGAACGTAATTGAACGGCTGATAGGAAAAATTGAAATTAGAAAAAAAGAAAAAAAAAACGTAGACAGTCTACGAACGCCCAGTTGTCTCCTGAGTGTGTCATGCCAAAGCATTTGTTGTAGGTCAGCTAGTCACGGGTTAATGACAACAGTAATTAAAAATGACTAGAAAAAACAGGGAAGCCCAGTCAGCTGGGGCGTTAAAATATACCGACTGCTTCACTGTAGAGGGGTAAGACCCCCCAACGAGTGTCCTAGATATGATACTAAATAATCAGGTTCCAGTAATGCTGGAGCATTGTGGAATGCAGAGTACTCCTTCATTCCCAGGTCCACTCTTGCCCCGAGTGGTAGCACATAATAAGAGCCCTATCTATGGGTTAAATAGAACTAAACGGTGGTTTGAGTTTACTGTTTTTTGCATTTAAACTGCGTGTTTATGCTAAACTGAATTGCTCGAAATAGAACTGGTTTGACATCTAAACCGTATACTTATGCTAAACCGAATTATCTGAAATAAAACTGTTTTGACATTAACTCTGTGTATTGACCAGTCGGCTGGGGCTGTAGAATACACCGACTGCACCTCTGCAAGGGGGTAAGGCCCTTCCAACAAGTGTCCTGGATATGACGCTAAACAATCCGATGGTGAGGCTCCAGTGATGCAGGGGCTTTGGGGAATGCGGAGTAACTCTTCATTGCCATTGCTCCCAGGTTCACTCTGGTCCTGAATGGTAGCAACTAATAGGGCCCAATCTATGGGTTAAATAGAACTAAGAGCATACTTATGCGAAACTGAATTATTTGAATTAGAACTGTTTCACTAAACTGAATAGCTTGAAATAGATTTTTTAAAAAACAATTAAACTGTACTTGCATTTAAACTGTGTGCTTAAGCTAAACTGAATTGTTTGAAATGGAACTGTTTTTGACATTGAAACTCTACTTACACTAAACTGAATTGTTTAATATAAAACTGTTTTGACATTTAACTGTATGTAAACAAAATCTGTTTTTACACTAAACTGAATTAGCTGAATTAGAACTGTTTAATAAATTGAATAGCCTGAAATAGAAATGTTTTTGAGAATTAAACTGTGTTCTCACGCTAAACTGAATTGTTTGGAATAGAATTGACTATTTGTATAAAAATGGATTTGGCATTAAATAACCTACAAAGGTTGATATGCCATAAAACCCAAACAGCCAACAAAACAGGGGTTCCAAATCTTCTACGCAGGTTTGAAATAATCAGAAACGGATATGTTCCTCCCCACGATATGACTGTCGGAGGAGCGAATTGGGTTTAAACAAGAGAATTCAAGCGGTCAGCGAGAAGGAAAGCTGGACCTAAATTTTGTCCAAAGAGATACCTCGCCCTTTTAAATAGAAAATATTAACCAGTATTTCTCTCTCTCTCGTATCGAACAACTCACAGTAACCAATTATAATTGTTTTAGAAAATTACTAAAGTGATCGCTTTGCTTTTCAGTATCAACCTTCGTGCTTTCCGACATATGCTGGAGCGACCACGTGTCATACCTGTCCCTGATAGCCACTTATGACTATGCCTACGATCCATATTTTTTTTTTTTTTAAATTTCTTTCAATATTGTTGGCGGAGGTTACTGTACACTGGCAATATCCTCTTCAAAGGATTAAGATCTCCACCAAAAATTATGTGTTTGTGTTTGAAACTAAATTTTATCTGATGGTGAGGTTCCAGTTCTGGTGATCTAGAGATTATAAAGTGCCCCTTCGTTACCATTACTCCTATGTCCACTCTGACCTGGAATTGTAATACCTGTTAGGGTCACATCTATTGGTTGAATAGATTTGATTGAAAATCGTCAATATCAGTAATATTTAATACCATAAAACTTTAAAAATTTTTAAATTAAGAATAGTTGCTTAAATCTAGAATTAACAAAGGATTACTGTTAGTTACCTGAAACCATATAACAGTGTGCAAACGTATGATTACACTGGCTCCCGTTAAAGTTGTTTCATTAAGGTCAAAGGTTTATCAAATGATATATAATCGACGTTTTATGCCGAATTCAAAAATACGATTCGTTGGTTAGTTCTGGTTTTTAAAATGTGCTTGAATACCTCTCAATTTGTACAACGATAACACTTATTCAAAAGCTTGCTGCTCACGGATGCCTGATATTTAGCATAGCCTATAAAGTCGTATGTGTACCTAACTACAGTGTACCACCCTTCACTCTAACACCAACATACCTGAACTGAGACTGGCTTATTCCTCAGCTGAAAATGATTTTAATATACTATGTCATGTCGACAACGAGCAGAGTGCTGATTTTTTTTTTTTCGGCTTGACATTTTTATTCCAGTAAGAATGGATCGCAAGTGTATGTATATCCTGACAGGTTCTGTTATATCTGCGGTAATGTGGTTCTTCCTAAGCGTCAAGCAAAAATCATTGATTTTGTGAAAAAAGCATATTGTGATTACTTTAGAGTCAAACTAGGGGATCAAGATACGCTATTCATTACACATGTTTGTTGCAAAAGGTGTGGAGAACTTGATGGAGCGGAGGAATGGTAAAAGGAAGAGTATGCCATTTGCCATTCCAATGGTTTGGAGGGAAGAAAAAGATCAAAATACAGACTGCTCTTTCTGCATGATAAATCTAAAAGGAATAATCATAAGAAAAAGCACCATGTTCAATACCCCGATGTTACTTCTACCAAGAGACCAATCCCTCATAGCCCAGATCTTCCTGTTCTTGAGCCAGATGGTGACATAGAAAATATCTTTGATTCCGAACATAGTGATATGACTGTTGTAGTTGAAGACGACGCATACCAGACAGAAGGGGACGACCTGCTTGTGCTCTTGACACAAGCAGAACTCAACTACCTGACACGAGACCTGAACCTTTAAAAGGAGTCTGATCAGCTGCTGGGTTCATGTCTCAAAGAGAAAAATCTGTTGGCACCATAAACAATGTTTTACTGGTATCGAGACCGTGAGAGATAATTAAGACAGTTTTTACGTTCCAGGATAAGTCATTATTGTTTTATTGCAACAACAATCCTGGATTGATCAAATCAATGAGCTTAGAATATGACGCTACAGAATGGGGACTTTTTATTGACTCATCCAGCAGAAGTCTCAACCAGGTCTACATAATGGGGATAGTTTTTCATCTATCTCAATTGGGCATTCAGTTCAAAGGAATGAAACTCACAATAGCATGGATCATTTGTTGTCTGCTGTTAACTACAAGGAACATAAACGATTGATCTGTAGAGATCTTAAGGTGGTTGGACTGGTCCTAGGGCTCCAAGGTGAGTACACAAAGTATGCTTGTTTTCTGTTCTTCTGGGACAGCTGGGATAACGACCAACGTTATGTCTGACGAGTGACCATTAAGACAAGAGTTAAGCCTGGCTCGCATAACGTTAAGTCTCACCCGCCCGCTTAGCTGAACAAAATACTGTTTCCACCCTTATATAATAAGTTAAAAGAACTTTGTGAATGCAATGGACAGGGAAGGCAGCGGGTTTGCTTTCCTCCAGAAGTTCCCACAAAGCTGGTATATTGGACGGTCCTTTTAATAAGAGCACCCATGAAGGACCCAATGTTTGACGAAGCACTGAGGTAAGCTAAACATGAATTGTCCCCTTGGCAGTCATTTAAGTCAGTTTTTAGAAACTTTTTGGAAACCCTGCGGAGTTTGTAATACGAGAAGGAAATTAAAGATCTAAAGAAGAGTTTCTGTCAACTCGGGGTTCGAGTCTCAGTCAAATAGGACTTTTTGCGGTCACATTTTTACTATTTTCAACAGCACTGTGGAGATCTGATTAAAGAGCAGAGTGAGCGCTTTTACCCTGACATTTGCATAATGGAAGAGCGCTGCCATGGCGGTTGCAATGTAAACTTTGTCGCTGACTATTGCTGGTACTTGAAACAAGATGCAGTGGCTGCCTAGCACAGGAGGAAGTCATTGAAAAGATATTTCATCCATGAATAGCTTCTTTTGTATATTTTTCATTTTACAATGGCACAATGTGAGTTTTCTGCGAATATACCAGCCCTAAATTTAGCATTATTTGTTTAATTCTACAGGAAATAAACAGTTATAATACTGTTCTTTACATTTCAAGTAAGAGTTTGTATCTGAAAAGAAATTGATCTGATTTTAAAAAATGAGTATGATTTTTGGATTCAGCGTAAAAGACTGCCTTAAAATCAGCTATTTTATACTTGACCATGAAAACATCGCAGGTCAGTATTATTAATAAATATTCAGAGTAACCCGAAACCATATAACTATGTGTAAATCATTAGTATTAGATAAGAATACTTGAAACATTATAACTGAACAAATTATTTGTATTCGATAAGAATACTTGAAACATTATAACTGTGAGCAAATTATTTGTATTAGAGAAGAATACTTGAAACATTACAACTGCGAGCAAATTATTTGTTTAAGATAAAAATACTTGATAGCATAACTATGCAAAAAGTCTCAAGTATTAACTTCAGAAAATTGTAAATATATACAGTGAACGTGATTCCCTAACCTCTCGGTATAAAATAACACTAAACGTATTGACACTGTCGTTAAAATCAGTTAATGTTTTTGTCATTTCTGTCATTATATTCTTTCCTAGAAGCATCTTTGTGCGTTCCTTTTTTTTGTTACCTGTTTCTGTTTACTCTTGTAGTTTAAATGGATTTCAGTCGATCAATGTTCCAGCATTTGTAACTCACCATCACGACAGATGTCACAATTTCGAACTATAGATAAGCTGAAGTACTGATTCACATATAAATGTAACATATACATATGCATGCGGGATCCCGAAACACTGACGACTCTCGGTAGTTAAGGTACGAAACGTTTATTAACTTTTTTTTATTTTTTACTTTTAGTTTTTCGGCACGAGGAGAGAGAGACACAATTTTTACTATGCTGACTGTTCCTACATCGTCCTTCAGTCAACTCCCCAGCTGAACTGGCCGGCCCAGAGTCCAATCTCAACTCACTGACCCAACAAACGCACAGCGCATCCCGTAGCCCTCAGCTCGACTGCCCTCGCCCAGGTTCTAATCTCAACTAACTGTTTTTTTCAAAAATCACCAAAATTCTCAGCTCATCGCTTCCAGGCATGACGTCATTCAAACCCCAGTCCCATTTTCTATCTGATTCTATCTTTTATTATGACATTTGTGATTGCCACATCCTCTGCGCACGAGCATGAACACCTGCACTAATAGTCGAATAGTTCAAAGCCTAACCAAACCGAATGATAAGATATAATTAACGAAAATGATTAAATAAAAAAAATCATTCCGTCATTATATAACATAAATAACTTCACTCTGCATGACATCATGCTTGAAACGTAATAAAAATGTAAATCTTGACAAAGGCATATCTCATAACCAAGTTTGGTGGACTATTTATGTTGCATATATTGGACAGAAATAACCGGGTGGAGCCCATTTTTTTTCTGGGCCTACAACTGGTTTGAAATCAGAGTTTTCTTTCTTCCAAGCCGGTTGCTATACCAAGCTTAAAGGACCCAGTCTCTCATACTATTTGCCCATAGCTGGAGGGAGAATACTTGGATGCAACCTTTTCTCAAGAATATTAGAGGAAGGCGCTCGTGGTGTAATGGCTATCGTCAAAGGAAATGGACCCAGCGATATTAGTTCACTTTCTGGACACGGCTATATACATTTAACATAGCGCGTATACTTTTGGAAAAGGTATTCATTCAACAATTCTCCCTCCAGTTATGGATAAAATAATAGGACAGACTGCGATTTTCAACCATGGTATGAAAACCTACTTGAGCGAAGGAAAAATGGATTCTGACCAGTTACACGAATGTGGTAGGGGAACAACTTCGGACATCAAATCGACGTGTGGAGTCGGTTTTATACACATTGGGCGAATGTCGTCACACACACACACACACACACACACACACACACAAGGGTATAAGCACGTTGTGAAATGTAAACAGTCACGCTCTGGATTTGAACTCGTTTTACCGAGTCCACTATATACAACAATAACCATTGCGCCATGAGCGCCCTCAAATATCGGTACGAAGTGTCTTAAAAGACCTAAAATTCATTATTCACCTTAAAATGATATAAACAAAACAAAAACAAAAAAACGAATTTTATTATCCAAAGAAGATAGTTTACTTCCACACAAAATTTACCACCTCGAGTTTAGATGCCATGTAAACGTTAATTTTGAGCACCAATTTTAACATTGTTTTATCATTTTTTATCCTATAAAGACGACTGTGTCTGTAAACCAATTTCATTTGGTCATCTGTTATTGAAGAAATGAATGATGTCAAAATAGTCGTCTGTTTTGACTCTTCTTTTAATCTATCAACGGGTTTTATTTCCGTAACTGTACACATAAGATAAAATGCCCAACTTACACCTCTATGTCAGTCAGATTCAACGACCTATTTTCTCTTGAAATCCCTAATTGGGTGATCGATCCGTTTACTGAACCCAGCACAGAGGTGCCAACCCATCTAGAAGAGGAACTTGTAAGTTTGCAAAATGACGAGGATCAGAAATCAAAGTTGAAAACCTCTTACCTAGCCTTTTGGATGCAAACAGCGATCTCAAAACGCTACCCAACCCTGTGGAAAGACATCAAGTTGTTTTTCATTGGTTTTCCGATTTCCTACCTGGTTGAGTAGGGATTCAGCGCTGTGTTCAGGCTCCTCACCAAACAAAGAAGCAAACTCAACATAACAAGCGTGGTGATCTGAGACTGCTCCTGACAAACCTTCATCCTGATGTTGACAGTTTGATTGCAATGCACAAAGCCCACCCATCTCATTAAGCGGGGTAGTTGTTAATGATTACTCGTTCAGTTTTACAATTTATTTCATGTTCAGTTCAAGGTGTTTGTGATTGAAAAATAAATGTTAACCATTTTTGTTTGTTAAAATTGTTTTTTATACTCTTCAAACTGTTTGTGATTGAAGAATCAACCAATTCTTATGACATTTAATATTACCGTCGTTCTGGCGTTCGTTGGAAGAGAAGGGCGCTGGCATTTTGGTCCGGCGGTGAAGTGGGGTGCAAAAAAGTTTAAAAACCACTGATCTAGCTCAACAAGTTTCTTCCAATACAATAAATCTTAGGAATTTTATGGCTTCATTTTCTTAATCAGTTTCCGAGAGATCCCGTTTTTTGTTTTTATTTGAAAAAGCCATCAGTTGTGTTTGTATTTCTACTGGTCCTCTGATTCGTCAATCAACATGGAGTCAAACTTGTGTGGGGATTTACTAAGAGGATAGATCATTTGCCTTGGTGTGTAATTATGTGTAAAGAAATGACTGATGTTTAATTAAATTGTTACTGTGACATAACAATACCTGGAACTATTTAACTGTGTACAAATGAATGAGTAATATTGAATAGAATAATTAGTGTTGAATAGCAATACTTGTAACCACTTCAGTGTGTGCAACCAAATGATTAATATTGAAGAGAATTGTAAGTGTTAAATTGTAATCATTGAAACCATTAAACTATGTTGAAAAAATAGCAATACAAGTGTGCAAACAAATTAGTTCTAACTCATTTAAAAATGCAATTGACAATAAACTAGTCTCTTACATATCATGTATATCTATTTAAATGTGTGCAAACAAATGATGTCAAATTGTTACTGTTTGATAGCAATACTTGAAACCATTTAACTGTGTGCAAGCAAATATTAATAGTATATAGAATCATTCGTATTAGATGGAAATACTTGAAACCATTTAAGTGAGTGCCTCGCCGAAAAAAATGAGCTCAGACTTGTTTTAAAATGTTACCAACAAAATGTGTTAACAAATCATATGTATTTAATATATATCTTTTAAACATAATTTTGCATTAACTAACCTATAATTGTTGATGTGCCATAAATCAAAACCATGACAATTGTCAATGTCTTATTGTTATATAGTCACATATGCAGATTCACATCTTCATACGTGCACATATATATGTAGAATAATTCACAACGACACAACGACAAAGACAGATGCACGAATAAACGACGCAGGAAAGAAGACGCAAGAAGACTTCTTTAGAAAAATATTCACCTCTCACTTTATTGCAAGGGTTCGAAAGGGTTGTTTAAGGGTTGCCTGTGAGAGGATGCTGGAGACCGAACATAAACTTCATATTTTGACCCCACTGTTATGACCGTCACGTTGTGTCTTTCTTGTTCTCTTAGATGCTCAACAAGAGGTCTTGCGGTCCACTGCTGGATGCTGGCTTTCTTTATGGCATCTGATCAGCATCTTCTCTGGACCCCTAACTCCATCGGGGGTTTCCGAGGACTCCCTCGGTCGGGTGTGGCTTTCCCTACCACATCTGATCTCTAACGCTCTGGGAGTCTGCTGGCAACTGCTTTGGCACCCCAAACTCAACTGAGTTAAATAATAATTCAACGCCCACACGATCGCCCACTGGATCTTTGAAATCGAATGTTTAATCGTCATCAAGCGGAAATAACTGTCATGCAGTTCACAGGTCACTCTCTTCCGGTGCATCACTGTAGTGGCACAATAGGACCTTCACTTTGTCCCATATCATAAGCCTTAATCCGCCCACGCGATCTCTTTCGATTACTGGCCATTGGAATGTGTCACTTCCTTCCGGTGTATCACCTTGGAATCGCATTTTTGGGCCGGGTCGAAGGTCAAAATATAACATTATTCTCTTAATGAAACTTACCCTCAGCCACCGTCTCCAAGAATCTTTAAGATAAAAGAGGCTTCGGTATTTGTATATTTGACAAGAGGAATTGAAGTTGGGACAGTCATATTAGGCGCTTTGACTTAACATGACCAGCCGATTGGTCAGATCTGGTTCTTTTGACTGCCCGTCTAGCCTAGTGAGGGCCGAAGCGAAGTGTTGCTAGATTCTTGCCGGTTAGGCCACCAGGTCTCTGTCCGCAAGAATTACGGGTCCCCTGCAACAGTCAACAGGTAGAGTCGTTGGTGGTAGTGAGAGTCTTACCCACCCACCACAGAGTTGCATTACCAGCTGACTGGACAGGGAAATAATTTGAACTTACCTGTATTGATTGCAGTGATTTTTTTTTATTTCTTTTTTTTTATATGCATTACAACGAAGTTAACAGAATAAAAATTTATCAGAATAATCTTTGGAAATTAATTAATAATGACAGAATCAGTTATCAAAGAGAGTCACGTGACGAAAAATTAATAAAAAATCAACACGGAAAAAATTAATTCGATTATAAAAGAAACAAGGAAAAATGTAATCGAACATTCGTATGCACATACATGTAGCCAGACGCACATACATACATATAAAGCACACACATGTAGGCAGACGCACATACATACAAATGAAGCACAGACATGTAGCCAGACACACATACATACAAATAAAGCACACACATGTAGCCAGACGCACATACATACAAATAAAGTACACACATGTGGGCGCACAGACACAGATGGTCGTTCACACACTTACAGATGCAAGTAGACAAATCTAACATTGTCTTTTCGTACGTATGTATGTATGTATGTATCTATCTATCTATCTATCACAGTCTGTTCATATATTTATCCGCCCCCCACAAACAGGATGTGATACAAGGTCAATTCTAAGCAGAGTTTAACAGGTGTAAATTCAGAGTTTTCATTCTTCTAAACTGGTTGCCATACCGAGTTTAAAGAGTCCAGGCTGTCGTATTATTTACCCATAGATGGAGAGAGAATAGTTGAATTCATATCTTTCCCAAAAGTATTAGCACTTTGTGAAATGTAAGCAGCCTCGTCCAGGGATTGAAGCCGGGTTGCTGCGTCCATTTTAAATGACGATGACCATTACACCATGGGCATCGCATGTGACGATCTGTCTATCTTTTCTAACAGTCGGTTCATGTATCAGTCTATCTATGTTAACAGATTTAAAAACATATTTCAAATATTCTCATCCATAGCTTTTAATTGAATCAATGTTAACTTAAAGATTTTCCTATATCAAGGAATATTCTGTTTATTTCGTCTTAAGTAACCATCCATCAATGTACAACAATCTTCGTCAATCAGCAGTTAATTTTGTCTCTTTGATGTTAGTTTTTTTGTCTTCGATTCCCGAAAGTTTTAAAAAGTCGGTTTCAGTGTTTTGTTGAAAAATTTGCGAGAGAAAAATAGTGAAATTATAATTAAAACTCTTCCCGCCCCTAGGATTACTACGACGTGCTGATCTCTTGCCAAATTCAGAGACTGCCTCGATTTACCGAGAAAGGTTAAACTCTCAGCATTCTATTACTAAACCATCATTTTTGCACTTGACTTGAGCTTTGTTTTCAATCAGTTTCTCAGTCTTTTTTTACACTGCCATTGATTTGACTCTACTAACCTTTTCATGAAGGGGCGTGAGAAATGCTGAGTAGAGAAGGACGATTGTTTACACCTTGTTTGACTTATTAACCGGAGAGTTCCAACGGCAAATTAAAGAGTTGTCTTTTTTCTTCTTCGTTTCATTTGTCCATTCTGACACGTTGGTCAAGTTCAGCTGACCACTTGTTTCAAAAAGCCCCCCCCCACCTCCAAATAAAAAGTAAAAGTAGAAAAACACTAGAAAACCCAATAAAAAACAAAATGGAAGGAAAAGTCGAGATTGGCTACAAATTAAACAGCTACTTGGTTGTAAACGAGCATTTTAGTCAAGTACAGAGTATTGTTTGTCTGGACGAAGCAAAGAAGCGACCTCAAATTAAGAATACAGCGTTTAGAATTACATTGGGTGGAAACAAAAGGATTACTTGTCTTTGTATTTGTTTCATACCTTGTTTGAAAGATGTTTGGGTTGTGTTGGGTTATCGTGGCCTACTAGTACAATGATATGATTGGTCGAACGTTTGAAAATGTAGATGACACTGAGAGAGAAAGTGAGAGACAGATAGAAAGAGTGAGGGGAAAAACAGAAGAGAGTCAAAGATAGATAGGAAGAGAGAAACAGAGAGAAGAAAGAAGAGATTGGAGGATAAGAGAAGAAGAGAGAAGGAATGAGGAATGAGAAATGAAAAGAGAAAGAAAGAGTAAAAAAGAGAGGGAGAAAGGGAGAAGGGAATTAGAAATTTTGTATGTGTGTGTGTGTGTGTGAGAGAGAGAGAGAGAGAGAGAGATAGGGGACGTTTGAAAATGTAGACGACTCTGGAAGACAGATACAGAGTGAGGAGAAGAAAACAGATGAGAGCAAAAGATAGATGAGAAGAGAGAAACAGAGAGGAGAAAGAAGAAGAGACTGGGAAATAAGAGAGGAGAAAAAAGAAATGAGAAATGTAGGGAAAAAGACAGAGTAGGAAAGAAATAGAGAGTGAGAAGAGAGAAAGAAATAATGTGAGAGAGGACGTCTGAAAATTTAGGTGGCTCTGGAAGAGAGAGAGAGAGAGAGAGAGAGAGAGAGAGAGAGAGAGAGAGAGTTTACTTTGTTTAATGGCATATCAACTTTTATAGGTTATTTAATTACGGATGGGTAGAGTGTTCGCCAATGGTCCGGGAGATCTGGGTTCAATCCCAGGTCACGTTATACCAAAGACTTTAAAAATGGTACTTGATACCTCCTTGCTTAACACTCAGCAATATAAGGTACGCATCAAGGGTAAAGTGGAGCAATCCTGGGAAAGGAGTAGCGCCCGCCTTACACCTCGGTGTAGTAGCTACTGAAAAGGGAGCCTTCTGTACGCCCTCGACCACGGTCGCTAACTTTACTTACTTACTTACATTCATAAGTATTTTTAATGTTTCATTACACATTTGTATTTGGAGGGTGGTGTCCTTCTGGTGTGATGGTTAAAGCGATGGACTACGAGATCGTAATGAGCGAGTTCGAACTCCAGTTGTGCTATTACGTTCACTTTCGGACAAATACCATTGGGAAGGGTATGAACCCCTTTATCCTCTCAGCTATGGGTTAAATAGTACCACTACTGTTCTTCTAGGGGAATGGCTTTGGCATTAAGTAACCTAAAAAAGTTGATATACCATTAAATAAAGAAACCAAACTAAACCATTTGTCTTCAATCACTTGTTTGCACATAGTTATTTAGTATGGACTATATCCTCCCAAAACAAATAATTTGCGCACAGTTTTATGGTTTCAAGTACTTTCATCAAATACAAATAATTTTGTTTGTTGATTTCAGGGCATATCATCTTTTATTTAATGCTTAAGTATGTTCAAGCAATTATATGGTTTCAAGTAAATATTTCAATTAAAGATAAAATTTGTTTGCACACTGTTATGCAGTTTTAAAAGAGTGAGAAATACTAAGAGAGAGAGAGAGAGAGAGAGAGAGAGAGAGAGAGGGAGAGGGAGAGCGTGAGAGAGACGCGGGTAAGAATGCAGAAATGGGAAGAAGAGAGAAAAAGCAAGAAGAAATAAATTGGAAGATAAGAGAGGAAGTGAGAGGGTAATGGAAATGAAGAGAGAAAGAGAGAGTAGTTGAGAGATGGGAAGTGAGAGGAGAAAAGAGACGAATGAAATAAAGTGAGTGAGAGAGAGAGAGAGAGAGAGAGAGAGAGAGAGAGACGAGAGGAAGAATGCAGAAATAAGGAGAAGAGAAAAAAAGGGAAAAGAAAGAAATTGGAAGATGAAGAGATAACGAGAGAGTAGTTGAGACAGGAGAAGTGAGAGGAGAAAAGAGACGAAAGAAATATATATATATATAGAGAGAGGGGGGAGGGTTGAAAGAGTAGCAGAGAGGAAGATAGAAAGAAAGTAAAGGAGAATGAAATAGAGTGATAGAAAGTGTTGCTCTACTAGTATTTATTTACTGTAATTCATAGATTTGATTCTATGTCAACAACTTTTTTAGTTTTAAGAAACATACTATGGTACAAAACATCGTAAACAATAATTTGTTCAATAAATAATAATAATTAAGTATGATCTTATTTGTTATCAATTGAAGCTGAGTAAAGCGCCTATTATTTGATACAATGTACATCTTTTTCTTGATAAATATTATTTCATGCAACGACCCCCACACATGGCCGTGCAAAAGCAGGACGACCAGCACGAACATACATTCAGCAGCAATGTGAGGATACGGGATGCTGTCCTGAAGACCTACCTAGGGCGATGAACGATAGGGAGGAGTGGCGACAGAGGGTCAGGGATATCCGTGCTACCAGCGCGACATGATGATGATGATGTTCTCACCAAAAGCTGACCAGAGGTGATACCACAATTTCGATAGCTATGTCAATACTGCCACCCCTGGCGACATCAGCAGTTTTTGCCACCGGACAGGGTTTGAAGACAAACGGATCAAAAGTTTCTCTTTATAGCTTAAGTTCCTAATGGTATTAAAAGTGTTTGTTTTCAGATGTTAATGGCTTGTTCATAAAAATCGTTATTAACGATCATTCATATAACGTTTACATTTCACAAGCGCATGTTAGGCCGTGATGTCGTGCGCATTTTTTGATGTTTTGATTGCGACCAAATCCAGCTCGATGCATGCTGAAGTACTCAAAGCAAACGTCATATATAATTTTACAGAAAAATGATCTGCTGCTTAATGGGACCCGTAAGATTGGTTGTAAGGCTAGATGAAAGTTCTTAGTCAAGATTTGTCCCAATAGTTATCTGGTTACCTTTGGGCAACTCGATTCATGGCTTGGTTTGAATTTCTCTGGGGCGCTGTCTCTGTAGGTGAAAGTCCAGATTCATAACCCCATCATTAGATTTACATTCTTCAAAAGGAGAATTATGTCGTTTGCACTAGCGGGCCTTATGGATACGCAAACCTTGCAAACCGTTATAACATCTGTCGCAATCACACGTTGTAGCCGGGTCCAGTTCAAGGTCATTTTCCTTTAAATCACTCTGACTGGTGATATATTCTCCTTCCCCGCTACAGTCTCGCAGAAGGTATTCTGTGTCTGGAGTGCTGTTCGTGTTTTAATTAACTTCTTGTCTTCCCAAGATGTCACTCCAACTTTCTAGCGGGTCACTTAGTCTTAACGAAAAGCCATCTTGCTTTCAAGAGAGTCTTAGCATTTAAGTTATTTCATACAACATGTGAAAGCCAGTGCGATATCCTATCCTTATGAGTAGCCGATCAGGGGTGATACAACAGTTTCAGTGGCTAAAGCGGAACTGCCACCACTGGCGTCTCTAGCAGTTTTTACCACTGGACTGTGTATGAAGACAAACAGAGCAAAAGTTCCTTATTTGATACTATATAATTTTTTTCCTTATACATATAATACTATCGCCCGACTTTTCTTTTTAAAAACAGATACAACCGGAGGAGAGAGAGGTTAGCAAGTGAGACAAAACAAGAGAGAACGGGCTGTGAATCGGTATTTTCACAACTTGTGTACAATAATTGTGGTATTTTAAATAAGAAAATAAAAATTCAATTTAAATGATTATTTTGGAAAGAGTAATACAGAAAGGAATTTTTTCAAATCTTTAACAATGAATACTAAAAAAAATTTAATGAAATTTGAGATTTTAAAATTGGCAAAATTAAGTTTGAGATTATAAAATTTAATTTGGAAATGCATGTCTATTTTAGAAGAATCTTCGGCCTCAGGGGGCCTTCCCCCCAGGCTTTTATCCCCTTTCGAGGGGGGTTGGGATTATCGCCAGGCGCCTGAGGCGCCCCTAATAAGGGAAATGCCGACGGGGCCGTAGGCATTTTTGGGAAATGCTGGGCGCTTGTGGGCTACGGCCTTGCGCCCGGACCCACCAAAAAAAGGCCTTGTGCCACACTTTCACGTTCGGTGGGTCGTGGAACAAATAAAAAAATATGGACGTGCCCGTGGTGTAATGGTTATCGTCGCAGGATATGGACACGGCGACACGAGTTCAAATCCTGGACCTGACTGATTGCATTTCACATAGCACTAATACCCTTGGGAAAGGTATGAATCCAAATATTCTCCCTCCAGCTATGGGTAAATAGTAGGGCTGACTAGGTTCTTCAACCTTGGTGAGGCAACTAGTCTAGGAGAAGGAAAACTCTGAATTCAAACCTATTAAACTCCGCTTAAAAATTGACCTTGTGTCATATCCTGCTCGAGCGGAGGGGTTCGTAAATATGATTTTAGAAGAATCCGACTATTATGCTGTGTACAACTGGCGCGAATTATTAATGTTTCATGAATGATTTCTATGTACCTACCCAACCCTTCCATCACGGACAAATAGTGACACAAGTTCATTTTTTAAGTGGAGTAAAACTAGTTTGAGATCAGGGTTTTTCTTCTCCTAGACTGGTTGCCTAAATAAGATTAATAACCGAGTTTGCTCAACAATTTCCCTATAACTTTGAAGAGATCGAATGGATTCATGCCTTTTCTAAGTGCAGCAGCGCAATATAAAACGCAAACAGCCTCATTCAAGATTTGAACTTTGGTAACAAATTCCATTTCCTTCGACGATAACCGTTTCGATAATAGAGCCTCATGAATGTTTCACAAAAAAAAACAAAACAAAAACAAAAACTGTAATGTATTTTAGTACTGATATTGATGTCTGTATCCTATTTAACTATTCTTTGAGTGTTTCATCTGATCTATTATTTGTGTCTTGCTTTTTTTTTCTTTTGGCGTATTGCAAGTAAACATGTAAAAAACTTAGCCAATCTGATTAATTATTACTGTAATTCCATCATTTCTTCATTACCAATTCATAAATCGACATTACCAAATATATCTTTGGCATCTTATACGAGGTAATTGCAAATATTTAGTCACTCTTTGGATTTTTCTATATTGTGCTTATAGCAAATTTGATGAGTATTGTCTTTTATCCTTAATTGGAATCATACATATAATAATCTTCGTTTCTTTAGTTTTTACCAAAAGACGCATTGACAAATGCTGGAGTTCCTCAAAGTGGTCAACTGGGGGTAGATAGAATTTACTAAAGCAAAATTAGCCAGTACCGAGTAGACTAAAAGCCAATCTTTATCCCCAAAAAAGGGGCAGCTCAGTTGACTAGGATTCTAGAATACACCGACTGCATCTCTGCAGAGGGGTAAGCCCCCTCTAATAAGTGTCCTGGATATAACACTGAACGATCTGGTGGTGAGACTAAAGCACTGGAGTTTTGGGGATGGCGAATACCCCTTCATTGCCATTACTCCAATGTCCACTCTGATTTGAAGTGGCAGTACCTGAAAAGGGCCAATGTATGGGTCAAAATATTAGCGTAGAATACTTAGAGCCATTTAACTGTGTGTAAAGAAATGAAATGTTTAATTGAATTGTTAGCGATGCATAACAATATTTTGTGCTATTTAACTGTGTGCTGATGAATGAGTTATCTTGAATAGGATTATTAGTGCTGATTAGGAATACTGGAAATTTTTTTAACTGTGTGCCTAGATTGAATTGTTTGTGCTACATAGCCATGCTTGAAACCATTTAACTGACATATTTGAAACTAAGTGCGTGCAAACAAAGGATAATACAAAATAGAACTATTCATGTGAGAATATTTTAAACCATTTAACTATGTGCAAACAATAATAATACATGTGTGTAAACAAATTAGCAATGACTCATATAAAAATAAGATTACCAATAAATTATTGACGCACAAATCACATGAATATTTATTTAACTGTGTGCAAACAAATGAGCTCTGGCTCGTTTAAAAATATTATCATCAAACTATCTGTTGATAAATCATATATATATATATAAAGAGGATGTGTCATTATATAACATACAATAATTGAGATGCCATAAAAGCCAACCAACCAACCAACCAACCAAAAAAGGTGATACTCCATATATGGTATGATTGGTTTGGTTTTTTTGTTTAATGGCATATTAACATTCTGGGGTTATTTAATGCCAAAGCCACCCTTGTTGAAGAATAGTAGTACTATTTAACACATAGCTGGGGGATAAAGGAGTTCATGCCTTTCTCAAGGGTATTAGTCCGAAAGTGAACGTAATAGCACAACTGGAGTTCGAACTCACTTCCTACAGTGTCACATCCACCACTATGCCACAAATACTCTCCTGGTATGGCTGGAAGTCAGTCCTTTACTGTATAAGCTCCAGACCGAGAACAAAAGATTGATTTTATTTAAACGTTGTAAAACACGAACGGAAAAATTAGAGACAAGATCTGCTGAAATTTATTCATAGTTTTCTTTTCATTTATATTTAAATGTTACATTTTTCAAACCAGTAAATATAGATAAATTCTAACGCAATGGAAATCGTTTAGCTTTCTATCGTAACGTCTCAATAAAATAAAACTGAATGCTGCGGATACGAATGGCTTTAGGTATAGAAAAGAAAGAAAAGCTTTAAACAAAAAAAACAAAACAAATATAGTTGTCATGTGACTTCATCTTGAGAGGAAACGATCACCTCGTTTTCAGTGAAAGTGTTCGTTACTCTGACGGCTGCAGCGGAAGTAGTACAGAGACTGACATGCGCAGACCATTTTCGTATCTTTTCTAATTGCAACTGTACATTTTACAAAGACGACAGGAAATTAAATAAAGCTCGGTAAAAGAAATAAAAACTGAATAGCTATGTTAGTCCGTTTTCATCGTCATTTAGACTTAGCCAAAAATATTCACGGGGTTTCTGAAATTGGTATTTGTAAAAAGAGAAGTTCAGGTTAAACTATAATTTATGTGTCGAATTTTATTTAAGTTGTTTTTTTTTATTGTTTTTAAATATCTTCTTTGTTAATCCATAAAAAAGAGCTGCGAGTTTTTGTGGTTTTTGTGCGTAGGAATAGACTGCGAGATAAAAACTTTATCTTGACTAAGAAGTTAATGTCTCTGAGGATTACATTACATTAGTTTCAAGTCTGTGTCATTGACAAAGCTTCGTAATTGAATGATTTTTTTTCTTTTGGAGATTATACGGTTTCAAACGGAAGGACAACAGAGATGAAACCAAATAGAACGAGAAATCTAATAATGGCTAATGGATTTGATTGCTGTTTATCGGGGAAGAGAAGGAAGCCTATGATTAGAATCATTAATATGAGGCAACAAAAAGTATTATACCGATATCAATTTTTAGAAACAGTTCATTTAGCTACGAAACAGTTTGATTCAGCCCTACCAAATGACGCATACTTATGGGACACAAGGGAAAGTTTTAACGTTTAGTTTTTGTTCGTCTTTGATAAAGAATAAGAAAGATATGACAACCGTTTCGTGTCAATGCCCAGAATAAATGCAAATTGCCGCCTATGTTCTCTCTTTATATATAGATCTGTCCAGGGGCAGATCACTCTGTTCTGCCTCTACACAAGAGAAAAGGAGTTTCTTATGAAAACAGCAATAATCATTAGGAGCCATGTTAGGGCAAGACGGAACGAATCGCTTGGTTTAGTTTGGTTTGGTTTGGTTCTATGGTATATCAATCATTGTTGGTTATTTAATGACAAGTCCTGTTTTTATATAAACATTAGATATATATGATTTGGTTTAGTTTTATGGCATATCAACCCTTGTTGATTATTTAATGACAAGTCCTGTTTTTACATATATATTAAATATATATGATTGGCTTTTGCCCACAGTTAAATGGTTTCAGTTTTGTCTATCTAAGACGAATAATTCTATTCAATAATAATCATTTGTTTCACACAGTTAAATGTTTTTGCCTGTTGCTATGTATCACTAACAATTCAATTAAACATCACTCATATGATCAAACAGTTCTATTTCAAACAATTCAGTTTATCATATCAACCAAGTTAACTAGTTCTAAGAATGCCTATGTATCACGAACAATTCAATTAAAATAGTCATCTGTTTACACACAATTAAATTATCAAACAGTTCTATTTCAAAGAATCCAGTTAAGCACAAATACACAATTTACATGTCAAACAGTTCTATTCGACCCACAGATAAGACCTTAGAAGGTGCTACCACTCAGGGCCAGAGTGGATCTGGAAGCTATGGTAATGAAGTGGTGCTTTGCATTCCACTGAGCTCCAGCGTTACAGGAGTCTCACCATCAGATTGTCTAGTGTCATATACAGGACACTCATTAGAGGATATTTTCCCCTTCTGCAGATATACAGTCAGTATATTCTACAGCCCCAGCCGACTGGGCTAACGTAACAAATCGTGGAGAATTTAAATTTCTGCACCCTACAACAGGACTTCTAAAACTTTTTACTTGATGCACTCCTTGTAGAAAAAATAATTTCTATTCACCCCCAGATAAATAATTGAATATTGTCGATATTTTTCTTAGTCTCTCTAGATGTCATTCTGAGAGGAGTTGATTAAAAAAAATGTTTTCCGTTATTAGATTATTTTGTTACAAAAAAAAAGGGAAGTTTTTTGAAATGGAAAATTGGATCATATTATAACAACTACACTATCACGTTCCTGGCAATTCTGAAAATGACTTATCTAGGGAAGATCCGCATCTTTTCGGTCAGAACGGGATTTTTTTTGTTAATAATAATATGATTTTGATTTTATTCATTAAAAATCTATTACTATGAATAAAACTTAAACTTTCGTTTTTCTTTCTTTTTTAAATCTATATGTTTTTTTGTGATTAAATAATTTTTTAAAGACATTTCATAATCCAATGTAAAAAGAAGCATTTTAGAATTCAGTATTTCAATAAAATAATCTCTTTAAAACATAAATGTTTTTAAAGGTCTTCTTTTATGAATATGTGACTATATTATATCCAGATCTTATTAGTCAGAGTCAGACCGTACGTTTATCTAAATGACTCGTATATTTTGAATGTATCGTATGTGAACGACACATTACATGTGGCCATCAGACCCAATAAGGTATTCTGATAGGTGTACGGCATCTGGCCACCAGTCAACGTAATCCAACAACTTTTGTTCTCTTTTTATGAAAGGGTTTATGAATGCATACTAGTGTATATTCACTAAACCTCATGTATAAAGTGACACAAGATCATTTTTAAATGGAGTGAAGCTGTTTTTTTCTCCTTGACTGGTTGTCTAACTAATTTAGTCTGCCTTACTGCCATAGCTTAGGGAGGAAACATATGGACTTATGCTTTTCCGAAAGCATAACCCCATTTGTTCGATTTCATTTCCCGAGAATAACTTACAATGAGAAAACTTTTGAGATGCCCGTGGTGTAGTGGTTATTGTCGTAGCAAATGGAAGCGGCAAAACGAGTTCAAATCCTGGACGAGGCTGATTACATTTCACATAGCACTAATATCCTTGTGAAAGGTATGAATCCAATTACTCAACCTCAAACTATGGGTAAATAGAAGGGCAGACTGAGTTTTGTTGCCTTGGCTGGACGACTTGTCTAAGAGAAGGAAACCTCTGAATTCAAATCTGTTAAACTCCGTCTAAAATTGATTTTGTATTGTATCCTATCCTTGCTGAGGGGTTGATAAATACATACATGCACTTAGAACACTTCCAAATGCAAACAAGTCAGATTCATCCTCTGAGGACGTGGTTGAATTCGTTGCAGATGCGTACGCCGACAGGAAGCAGGTGGGTGTCAAACAATTATATAACCATGTGCCACAGACGGATTGAGTCAGTTCCAGTTAGTCAGTTCGAGTTCGAGTTCCAGTTGTAGATGGAGTCAGTTGGGGACAAGATGCCAGCGTGAGAATCAGCTTGCAGACTGAAGGCTTGTGGCCCTCGGTGACCCACGGTTGAGCAGCTCAGCCAGAATGTGGAAGAAGTGCTGCTATGGTCAGAGGAACTTTGGGTCAATATGTAGCAGTCTGTCCCCGTCTCCAACTCACCTCTCACACACAACCAACATCAACCCTTTCGAGAATAAAGTGTGAGAGGTATATTTTTATAAAGAAGAGTGTTCGTTTGTTCATTGAAGTTCGTATATTATTGTCGACTATGTTTCCACTTATATTTGTATATGTATTGTGTAGTAGTATGTGGCTATACAACAGCCGTATAGTTGGTGCCTTGTGGGGGTGTTGGCGCCAGGACTTGTTCAATATTGCTCGCAACATTCTTGTGTAATTGCCGTCTAGCTTCTTCTCCAGCCGTTTTGTTAGCATCCAAGTAGTGCATCCATACAACAGTATCGACACGACCGCTGCTTGGAAGAAACTGCGTTTCATTTTATCGGTCATCTATTACTTGGGAATAACAATCTATGAAAAACAAAAAGAACAATTTTTACGTGTCGATGACCCCATTATCAAATCGTTGACATATAGGGAAACGTTTATGATATTATTTAAAATTGTTAGTTTGATTGATTGATTTAAACAGCATGTCATATAAACAGTTATTTAATGCCTGCGTTCATATTTACAATTTTTGTATCGTTGTTTCTTAAGAGTTTTTTTTTTTGCTCACTCTCGAACCCGGATAATATTAAACAGATTTATTTGACCGATAGATGGGACTCTAATTGGGTCAGAGTGGACCTATTCGTTTTGTCAATGTTGAGGTACCTCACATTCTCGAAATCTCCAGAATTAGAGTCTCACCTTCAGATGTAGTTTAATGTCATACACAGGATACCGGTTTTATGGAGGGTCTTACACTTCTGTGGGGTGGATAATGTCAGAATATTCTAAGCATCACCAACAAGGTCGGGTATTATTTAAGTTGATTTGGTATATTTATAAATTGTTGAATATGTTTAATATACCAGATCATAGTCTGAATGTTATCTCATTTATTGTGGGGTTTTTGTGATTCTAATCATCACTTGGAATGTTTATTGTTTGTCGTCTAATGAAATATTGTTCCTTTGAGTTTTTAAATATTCAGTTGAAATTGATAGTAATACAATCGTCTCATGAAAGTAATATGAACTTTTTGTAGACAATTGTCTGATAAGTGGCCTGTGAGCAAATAAATGGTAAGTTTCGTAATGATGGATGAACCTAAAGTATAAAAAAAACCGATTTAATCAATAAATTATAAAAAAACCGATATAATAAATTATAAAAAACTGATATAAAGAATAAATCATGAAAAACCGATATAAAATTATAAAAACTTATAAAACGAATAAATTATAAAAAACCGATATAATAAATTATAAAAAACTGATATAAAGAATAAATCATGAAAAACCGATATAAAATTATAAAAAACTGATAAAACGAATAAATTTAAAAAAACCGATATAATAAATTATAAAAAACTGATATAATGAATAAATTATAAAACACTGATATAAAAATGATAAAAAACTGATATTATGAATGAATTATAGAATCTGACAATCATTTATAAAAACCAATATAATGAATAAATTAAAAACAAAACTGGTACAATGAATAAATTATAAAAAAACTGATATTATGAATAAATTATAAAAAAACCGATATAATGAATAAACAATAACAAAACAAACAAATACATTAGTTTTACCAGAATTAAAAAAAATAACATCTCCTTTAACCATTGGAATTTATTTTTAATCTTGTAAAAGCATTCAACAACTTTCGTGACCCACTTAAAACTGTAACAGTCAAAATAAATTCAATCGCGAAAAATAATGTGAAGCAAATAAAAGCAAAACACTGGTATATGTTGGAAGGGATGCTTCACGCAAAGGCTGTCGTCTTTGGAAATGAACTCGACAAATCAGGTTCAAATCCTGACTGAGGCTCTTTGCGTTTCACTTTTGTGACGAATTTCATCAACCTGAAGCTAAAAGATTGTGCAGCTTCACGTGTCATTTGTAATGCATTTTATGTACATACGCAGGCTTGTGTCTTCATTTAAAAATCACTTAATAATATGCATGAGTTATAAAGCATATAAGGATTTGCTCAAAGCTTTACAGTGTGTATTCGTTAACGGCCTTTGGAAGAAAATCAGAATGAGAGTGACACTCGAGCGTATAGCACAGAACTTTGTGGGTGCTCACGCGCAATTTGTGAGTGTGCGGGGGGGTGTATAAGAGAGAGAGAGAGAGAGAGAGAGAGAGAGAGAGAGAGAGAGAGAGAGAATCAAGTTCCGTTAGACTTTGTCGGTAAGCGAGAAATGAAAGTAAGTTTTGATTTGGAAGTGCTTTATTGACAACAATTGGGAGGACATGACTTACCTTGGGAGAGGTAACAAGTCTTATGGCGTTGTTGGTTACAACTTTCGCACTAACACCCTTGGGGAAGGCAAAAAATCCTCTCCTCCCCCCAGCTATTGATAAATTGAAGAGCAGACTAAGATCTTGAAACTTCTAACGCAACCGTTCTAGAAGAGGGAAAAAAAACGATCAGTGAATTGAAAATCAGAGGGCGTCGGTTTAAAAACTCCACCCTCTCAAAACCTCTTGGAACGAAGTCGCAACCCCATCACTGATGTGTGCACGGGTCATTTACTATTAAATCATCATGACTGAAATTTATTTCTTGTATGGGTAATCGATATCTAGTTTAATCAAATCCGAGGATCTAAATTGATTTTTAAGACAATCGATCTATATTAAGATCATTGGTATATCACAATCTTTCCTGTACGAGTACATTATATTGTTTTTATAATTGATTATGTCAGATTTTATAATTTATTCATCATATCAGTTTTTTTAATAATTTTTATATCGATTTTTTATAATTTATTCATTATATCATTTTTTTATAATTTTTATATCGATTTTTTATAATTTATTCATTATATCAGTTTTTTTATAATTTTTATATCGATTTTTTATAATTTATTCATTATATAATTTTTTTAATAATTTTTATATCGATTTTTTATAATTTATTCATTATATCAGTTTATTTATAATTTTTATATCGATTTTTTATAATTTATTCATTATATCAGTTTTTTTATAATTTATTATATCGGTTTTTTATAATTTATTTGTTATATCAGTTTTTTTAAAATTTCAGTATCAATTTTTTATAATTTATTCATTATATCAGTTTTTTTATAATTCATTATTTCGGTTTTTTATCATCTATTCATTAAATCGTTTTTTTATACATTAGCTTCATATATCATTAGGAAACTGTTCCCACTTTTTGTACATCTGTATATTTCGAATTCAGGTAAAAGCCAGTCATTTTTACCCCACCCCCATTTCATTTTTGCTTTCTTACAGTTGTATATAAACATAATGAGAATTTTTGTAAATGATAAAAAAAATAATGTTAATTTTTCTAAGCAGACACTTCCTCCTTTGTTGGATGACCCGGTCGGTGAGGCTTAGAATATGCTGTCTTTATCCTCTGCAGAGGGGTAAGACCCCAATAGGGCCTGGGTTTGACATGAAATTACATATAGTGGCGAGGGTATAGTTCTGGAGCTATGCAGAATGGGGAGTAGCCATTTATTATCTTTACTCCTATGTCCATCCTGACGCAGAATAATAGCGCCTGTTATGATCTTATCCCTGGGTCGAATAGATCTGTTTCAGAATGTTTCGTATTCGATAGGAATACTTGATACCATGTAACTGTTATTCATTTGTATCAAGAATAGTTACAGTCATAATTGCTTACTTAGGATTATTATTAAGTACTTGAAACCATATAACCGTGTATGATAAATTAGTAGTTATTAGATATAAAAAAAAGTACTTAAAATCATATCGAAAGTTGGTGACTGTAGTCGAGAGCGACCTGAAGGCTCCCTTTTCAATAGCTACTACACCGAGGTGTAAGGGAGGGCGCTACTCCTTTCCCTGGATTGCTCCACTTTACCCTTGATACATACATTATATTGCTGAGTGTTAAGCAAGGAGATATCAAGTACCATTTTTAAAGTCTTTGATATGACGTGGTCTGGGATTGAACCCAGGTCTCCCGGACCATTGGCGTATAATTGCATGCAAATTATTCGTATTGCATAGGAATACTAGATATCATATTACCGAATAAAAAACTTTAAAACTGCACAAAAATGTCAATATAAACGTACAATAAATGCAATTCCCTAACCTTTAGGTATAAAATAGCACCAGAAGTGTTGACACACCGTTAAGACCAATTAATCAATCCTTATCATATCTTTTTCATTTTGATCTTGTGCCAGACTTAGTAACATTTTATAATGATCCTTACTAGCAAGCCCTTAAAGACATAAATATGAAAGGTAGCATTGAAAGAATTGTATTATGGATTCTCATTTTTGATTATTCTTTTGAGCAGTTGTCATCTAATTTGATATCACTACGTTTATATGACGAAAACTAACATTAATCAACGTTGCTTGGCATCATAACGGAATTCTTGAGAACAGGCCAAAGAATTTGCAATTGAAACGCTTTATCAATCCGTGAAAATTGTGAAGCTGTCGGCATTCCACAGACAAAGCTAAGGAAGTTGTTTGCGGCCATGTCTGTTAAAAAAAAGATGGTGGGTTTCGAGGGCGTTAATCATATTAACTTCCGTTTCCTTCTACTTTTACATTTAATCGTCTTAAACTTGAGGGGAATTGCTTTTATTTACCTGCCTCTGACCTACTTATTTATTTGTTGCGCCGTATGATATATCTTTTTTTGTTCTCGTTTTCAGTGTGACGTTTATTTGTCACACGAGACGATACGTGATCCCATTCGGTACTCTTGTCACGGCAGTTTGTAATTAGATTGATGCATCTATTTAGGAAGGAGTGTAGGGTTCAAATCGGAATTTTATTTTTAACATTTATCCATGATGATATTGATGCTTCTATTTAGGAAAGAAAGAAGGATTCTAATTGGCATTTCATGAGTAAGTGTTGTCCATGATTATACCGATGAACTGGGGATTTTAAATAGCATTTTATGGTTAATTTCTGTCCATGATAATGTTGTCGCTTCTATTTAGGGAGGAATGTAGGGTTCTAATTTGTATTCATAGTTTACAACGGTCCATAATGATCTTTATGTTTCTGTTTAGGAAGGAGTGAAGGAGTGTTATAAGCATTTTTTAGTTAACAGCAGTCCGTGATGATACCAATGCTTCTATTTAGGAAGGAGTGAAAGATTTTAATTAGCATTTTAGAGTTAGTAGCTGTCTATCATGTTATTGATGCTTCTATTTTGGAAAGAGAGAAGGGTTTTAATTAGCCTTTGATAGTTAACAGCAGTCCATGATGATATAAATACTCCTATTTAGAAAAGAGGAAGGGTTCTAATAAATATTTCAGAGTTATATCTGTTATATCAAGAATTTCGACGATTAGAAAACGTTCATTATGAACATAGAACCTATGGGAGGTGACTGTTTAATTGTTTTGGTGGACACGTTACTTTCCATTTTGTGGTGGTATGTTTGGTAAGGCAAATGAAGTAGAGAAGTAAAAGACGCGGAGAAAAGAACATTCAAAACAAAGCAGTACAAACAAAATTAAATTTATATATCAAGAAATACATAAAAAAAGGAACGTTACAAATATTCTAATATAGTCTATTGAATGTGTGTGTGTGTGCAACTAAAACGAATCTGTTGAATATTCCTCTGTGTGTGTGTGTGTGTACTAACAGGGATATTATGGAAAAAGACTAAATATTGAAAGTGTCCTGTCGACTACAAATTGTATGTGGACTAAGTATTTCATGTAATTTAATGATATATAGAAATATAGCAATGTGTGCTAGAAGGCCCGTGTCTTCTCCCATGTTGGGTGTTTGTCTCTTTCGGGGTTTGACGAAATTTCTGTGGTTGTTTTCGAGTCTGGAAAAAGTCTTACTGAAAAATTATAACAAGGGAGAGAATGGTTGCAGAGAGTATACATTTTCGTTGCGGTTGAATGCTGGCAGTCAAATGTAAAAAAAGAGGAAGAGTGTGTTGACTCGAAATGGAGAGAGTGAGAGTGTTCTCTCTGGAAGTCACAATGGAAAGAGAATGAGTGTTGGAAGATGAGAATATTTATAGACCATCTTTGTCATGCAGTGGGCTCCAAAATGCGGCACAAAATTGAAGTTGCAAATGTATTTGTGAGCACTAACCACGTGGTTTTCCTGGCCAATAGGTTCCCGAGATTGATCAGTTTACCGACTTCCGCCATCTTCGTTTCGGGAACAAGTGGCATAACGGCCATTTTAAAATATAGGGGTGTAAATTCAATAAACCCGACAAAATTCTAATTCACATGCAAACTTGACTGGAAATTGCTTCATTTCTAAGTTTAAGCATTTTTAATGTATTGCTCTCATTAATATCCCGTTGCAAGGTGCCGGTTTTGCTTGATTAGGACTGTATATACATACACACATACATAATGAGACTTTTAATAATATATTGGTGCCAAAAGATGTAGTTAATTTGTAAGTGAAAATCAGCTAAAACGTCATAATTTTCCGTAGTAGTTTCCTAAGTCTGGCTTTCTTAGTGTGAGAGGATTGAGTTTATTTTAAAACGTAGTATTTAGTTAGACGAATATGAACTTAGCAAATATTAAGTAACAGAAGAATAACGTTCAGTTTCCTGAATAAGAACAAAAGGCATTTCAGAAATTATACAAATAAACCGAATGTGACATTTTTTTATAGGTGAAATTAGAATGAAATTTGTAAAATAAATGATACCGAATCAATTTCTTTTAATACTATTTTTGCTCCTCGGGATTTTTCACACCAATTTTAACAGGTAATTTTCCAATAGAGTCTGAGTGATGGCAAGTCTCCTCAGGTCTCCAGGACTCTTCTAAGTATCCTGTCTGTGGTCTGGTTGGTCCCGATTTTTTCTCTGATCTCCCGTTCCCCCAATTTCTTTTCCAAACCTTTAGGTTCCAACTACAACTCGCATCATTGTCACTTCAACACCTTTTTCAGCCCTTGAGCAAGATCCAGGCATTTGTCTATCTTTTCGCTTCCTTTTACTTTTGATCTATGGTCTACTGGAAAAGAAAAATACACAAGACAAGTCCTATTTTTTTGTCAATCAACACTCTGTCTTGCCTTCCGGTTGGGATTGGATGATCTGTTTGTATCTCAAGGTTCTAGAAAATTTTTTTGCGTCTCATTATATTGGACAGATTCTGGTTTGTGCAAACACCATTTGGTGGCATGGTTAAGTTTTGATATCTTGCTTAATTCCCAGTGGATCAACTTTCCAGCTTCTTTTCTGATAGTCTTCTACATTCAGTTATTATGTGATTAACTGAGATTATTATTAAAATTATTATTATTATTATTATTATTATTATTATTTTGCTTATTTAAGAGATTTTCACACCAGCGTTAGATGATGGTTTTCCCCTGGAGTTTGAGTGACAGCAAGTTTTTTCAAGTCTTCAGGACTCTACTTAGTATTCTGGTCAATCTCAACAATACTGTAATTTTGATGGTCTCCACACGTCGTCTTATTTCCAAATCCTCCAATCACTGTATCAATACTTTGGTGAATATGCCAAGCGCGCCAGTTACATTTAGTATCACGGTCACTTTCATGCTTCGCAGTTTTTTTCAGCTCTCAAGCAAAGTCTTCGTATTTGTCTTTCTTTTCGCTTTTTTCAGTTTTACCCTGTGGTCAGCCGGAACAGTAAAGTCTGCTTTTCGGCACGTCCCCCCACCTTTTTTTTTTTTTGACTATCACTCGGTCTGGTTGTCTCACTGAGGTTAGATGATTCGTTTGTATCTCAAAATTGCAAAGAATTTTGTGCGTCTCATTTTCTAGGACGGATTCTGGTTTGTGCTTGTACCATTTCTTATATATAGTCAAATTTAAAGTTCCTGCACGACTCCCTGTAGATTACCTTCCCTACCCAATCGTGTCTGGTCTTATATTCTCAATATGCTAATTTACTGCATTCGCTTATTATGTGATTGATCGTTTCGTCTCTATCACCACATAATCAAAATCTGCTATTTTGTTACGGCTTGCCTCTTTTTGCTTTGACATAGTTCTTATGTCGTATTTTGTAGTGCTATTAGGAGAGATTTGCCTTCTTTTAAGGTTTCCCTTTCTTAGCCATGTCCACGATTTTTCATGTGAGATTTCGCTTGTTTGTCTCTTGAAATGTCCATGCAGTTGTTTTTCTTTCCCCTTTTGTCTCTGGTTATTTTTATTCTCTCGAAGCTTGTGTTGTCTGTATTGTTTCTGGTGGCTGTAATCAGTCTTTGTTCGCGCTTTTCTGTGAAGTTTTCTAGTCGTTTTATCGATTTATCTACTCTGTCTTGAATCTTGGTAGGTCCTCTACCTCCTTCTTTTCCTGACACATACAGTCTGTCTACGTCATCCTAGAGATGCAAGGCTCAATGCATCGTTATGAGTTTTCTTTTTCTCTGGTCCATTTGTGGGAGTTCTTCTCTGGTTTACTTTAAGAATGATCCCGAGAATTTTATGAAGGGGACAGCCCCGGTATTTATTCCTTTGATGAGATTACTGTTATATCGTTTGGTTTCGAGTAGTTTTCTCGTTCTCCTGATGCATTCATTTTTATATTTTCTTTCATCTCTGCATATTGAATGGTGTCTGTTTCCAACATTCACAAGTATTTGTAAGCTTCCATTTCTCCGAGCTTTCTGATTTTTTCTTGATTTGGTTGTTCTAGTCCTTCCATCATATGTCGTTTTCCGCCTTTTATTATTAGCATGGCATATTTTTCTATGCCAAATTCCATCCCTATGACATGACTGTATATTCTCACAACCTGTATTTGGGTTTCTGATTCTTTTTCATTTTTGGTAGCTTGGTGTCGTCCATTTACTTTAGGGGTTAAATTTTTCATGCGATTTATGAATTGTCTATCCCCTGTGCATTTCCTAAGTATGTGATTGAGTAGGATTAACGCTATTACAAATAGTAATGGTGATAGGGAATCTCCCTGGAAGATCCCTCTCTGGATTTTTCACTTCAGTTGAGCTTTTTCCTCCTATTTTCAGTTCGAATCTCCATTTTTCTATAATACATTCTATAAACTTCATGACTTCGCCGGATATCTTGTACATTATGAGTCTATTATTCAGCTTTTCAGAAGTATATCATATCGTTGTATCGTCAATCCACGCTATAGCAAGGTTTTCCCGTCTCGTCTTGCTCTCATTGAGGATGTGTTAATCTATGTAGAGTAGCTGTCGTGTATCTCTGCTCTACTTTCGGCATCTTTTCTGTGACTCGAGGAAGAGTCTTTGGCTTATAAGCAAATCGTATATCGCCTCTCTAATTTATACTGTTAGTATTTTCCACATCATCCGTAGACACATTATGGATTTGTAATTGTAAGGGGTGGTTCCTTTTTCTTATACCGGAACTATACACTCAGTGACTCTTTTTAGTATGACACCGGTAAAGATATAAATGGACGGTGTCTGACTACTTCAGGAAAAAAGCGTTAATCGCTCTCTGATAGACTTGCCAACTCTTCGGCTTGTACCTGTGGAATACCTTTATTGAACCAACGATACAACACTTTTTAGGGGTCTTTTTGGATTGGGGTGGTCTTTTCTTTTGACATCCATTCGGGTATATCTGTTTCTTGGAGGCATCTATTTATTTCGATAATCAATCTGTCATGGATGGAAGTAAATCTTTTAAACCAGTATCCCTGTATGCCATAGTGGCCCGGCATTTACTGATTTGATACTTTTTTTGAGTTTTGCTCTGATTGAATCAAGGAGTATTTTCGCCTTCGATCCTTCTTCGAGTTCTTCTAACTATTTTCCCATACTGCTTATCCATTAGACTTTTCAATTATGTTCTTTTCAGTACCATATTTTGCTCGAAAATTTTGTTTCCTTGTCATAAGGTTGTTGGTATTTGTTATTATTTATTTACTCATAAAAGTTTTTCACATCAGCGATATCTGATGGTCTTTCACTCGAGATTGAGTGACAGCAAGTCTCCTCAAGTCTCCAGGACTCTTATCAGTATTCTGGCCGTTTTCAATAATGCTTTTGTTTGGATGGTCTCCACTCGGCCGCCAACTTTCAAATCCTCCAGGCCCTTTAATAATCGTTTAGTTACTGTGCCAAACGCACCAATCACAATTGGTATTATAGTCACCGTCATGTTCCAAAGTTTTTCCAATTCTATAGCAAGGTCAAGGTACTTATCTCTCTTTTCACATTCTTTTAGTTTTATTCTGTGGTCAGCCGGGACAGCAACGTCGACAATTTTGCAGATTTTCGTTTTTTTGTTGATTATTATAAGGTTGGTCTTCTGTCCGAGATTAGGTGATCCGTTTGTATGTCAAAGTCCCATAGGAGTTTGTGTGTCATTTTCTAGGACAGGTGCTGGGTTATTATTATTATTATTGTTATTATTTACTCTTTTAGAGTTTTTCACATCAATGTAAACTGATGGTTTTTCACTGGAGTTTGAGTGACAGCAAGTCTCCTCAAGTCTCCAAGACTCGTCTCAGGATTCTGGTCGTTCTTAGCAATGCTGTCGTTTGGATAGTCTCTGCCCGTCCGCCAATTTCCAAGTCTTCCAGGCCTTTTAATAATCCTTTAGTTATTGTGCCTAATGCACCAATCACAATTGGCACAATCGTTACTTTCATGTTCCACAGCTTTTTCAATTCTCTAGCAAGGTCGAGGTACTTATCCTTCTTTTCACTTTCCTTCGGATTTATTCTGTGGTCCGCCGGGACAGCAAAGTCGACAATTATGCAAATTTTCCTATTTTTTTTATGGTTATTATGAGGTCTGGTCATCTGGCCGGGATTAGGTGATCCGTTTGTATGTTAAAGTCCCATAGGAGTTTATGCGTGTCATTTTCTCTATTATTATTATTATTATTATTATTATTATTATTATTATTATTATTATTCTTTCGAGTTTTTTTTTACCACCAGCCTTAGGTAATGGTCTTTCACTGAATGGTGAGTGACAAGTCTCTGGTACTTTTCTGAGTATTCTGGCCGATCGTAACAATACTAACTCTTCCCACCTCTTATCAAGCCTTTGATAATCGGTCCAAGATCCCCAAGTACAATTAATACCGTTACTTTTAGAGTCGATGATTTTTTTCCAGTTCTCAGGCAAGGTTTAAGTATTTGTCTTTCTTTTCTTTTTCTTTGAGTTCCCCTCAGTGGTTTGCCAGGAAGGCAAAATCCACTATTCGGAAGGATTTTTTTGTTGTTGTTGATTATCACTAGTTCTGCTATTCGGGTGGTGATTAGGCGATTTTTTGTATTTCTAAATCCCAAAGATTACGAGGAAAAGCATTTGTCCATCAACACCTCCACATCTCCATTGAAGTCTAAAAGTCTTCATGATATATCGGGTCAAGCTCTTTGAGAGAGGGACTCCTAGAAGAACTATAGAGAAAAATGGCGTCGTCAAGTTGTCAACTGATCAATGATATGTATAATTCAAGGAGCGTTGGTCGGTTAGCTCCTAATTCTCTATGAACAACCACTCATGATTTTTTCGGGGTTCTGGTGCATTTGGTTTTCAAATATGTGATAGATGAATGTTGAAATCTTTATCGAATATGACTCCAAGGAACTTATCATCATCATTATCATGTCGCGCTGGTAGCACGGATATCCCTAACCCTCTCTCGCCACTCCTCCCTATCGTTCATCGCCCTAGGTAGGTCTTCAGGACAACATCCCGTATCCTCACATAGCTGCTGAATGTATGTTCGTGCTGGTCGTCCTGCTTTTGCACGGCCATGTGTGGGGGTCCATGAGAGTACATCTCTTATGAGTTCGTCCCTGCTTCTCCAGCAGTGTCCTGCATGTCTGGTTCGTCTAACTTGAATAGTTTTCGTGATAGGAGGCAGGTGGCCGTACAGTTGGTGTCTTGTGGGGTGTTGCCGCCAGGACTTGTTCAAGATTGCACGCAGCATTCTTGTGTAATTGCCGTCTAGCTTCTTCTCGAGCCGTTTTGTTAGCGTCCATGTAGTGCACCCATATAGCAGTATCGATGTGACCGCTGCCTGGAAGAAACTGCGTTTCCTTTTATCGGTTAGGTCTGATTTCCATATAATCGATAGCCTATTGATAGCTGTCCATGCTTTCGTTAACCTCGTGTCGATGTCCTTTTCGGTTGATTCGACGCTGCTTCCTAGGTAAGTGAATTTGTCTACTAGTTTAAGAGCGGTTCCGTCTAGAGTGGAGATGTTCCCCGTTTGATTATAGCACATATATTCCGTTTTGTGTGCATTAACATAGAGGCCTATGCCTGTGGCTGTTCGTTCCAAACTATGCAGTAGTGTTTCGGCTTGGTCGGGTGTATTTGCCAGTATCGCTATGTCATCGGCGTAGTCGGCGTCGGTAATTGTTTTTGCGGGGTACCTTCTGCTTCTTTTCTTCGTCAGCTCGAAGCCATTCTCTCTGATTTTGTCAATCGATGTTCTAAGTACATAGTCTAGATAAATGATAAAGAGGTACGGAGCCAGCGTGTCCCCTTGTAGTACTCCTGCTACAATGTCGAAGTATTCTGTGTCTCCATCTGGTGATCGTACTTTTACTTTGGTGTTTCTATAGAGAATCGTTATTGCTGCTACGGTTTCTTTAGGTATGCCGTACGCTAGTAGGATTTGTAGGGAACTTATACTGATCAACAATAGAAATTTCGCTTTTATTAATTTTGATGACAGGGTCGTTGGTCATTTTCCTCAAAAACATGCACACTGAGATTGGGAATTTCAGAATTTGAAGCTGTTGTTTGTTACTCATTTGTTTATTTTGTTGAGGTTTAATCGTAATTGTCGTTTTGCTACAAGAATATGAGTGAATCTATAGCAGATGACAAAGTCGTCAAGATAGAGAGTGCAGTCGATTGTAGAATTCTGGCATTTTCAATGTTATTAATTTTTATGGAGAGGAGAGTAACGTATCGGATGCTTCCTTGTCGAATATCTTCTTTTTGATTTTGGAGATCAGAAAAAAAAATGCATCCCACACGGTCAGAGGTCATTAGATAACACAATATATGCAGATAAAAAAAGCAAAACGTAATCATTAATCTTCGTATATCATCATCATCATTTTCATTTCCCTGATTCTCTCTCTCTCTTTCTCTTTCTCTCCATCCGTTCCCATCATCCATTGCTCCTGGCTAGCCCTACAAACTTCATCAAGTGTATGCCTAAAGTAAATGTAAGTCGTTGCTGGTCGACCAACAGTGGCGAATCCATGCGTTGGGGATCCATAAAAAGTCATTACTTATGAGTTCGTTCTTGTTCATCCAGTAGTGACTCGCATGTCTTGTTTGTCTAACTTGAATATTTTTAAAATGGGAGGTAAGTGGCCGTACAGCTGCTGTTTTGTGGGGTGTTGCTTCCAGGATTTGTTTCAACAAAGCAGGTAGCATTCTTGTGCATTTTGTTAGCATCCAGGTGGTACATCCGTTCAGTAGCACCGACACAGCCACAGCATGGAAGAAATCTCATTTTATTTTATCGGAAAGATGAGACTTTTATATGATCGATAATCGGTCGATAGCAGTCCACACCTTCACTATGTGTATGTTGACATCCTTCATAGTAGATGAGATCTTGTTGCCGAGGTCTGTGGACCAGTCTACTAGTTTTAGAAGATGATCACTTAAAACGGAGATGGCATGTTCTTGTTAACCAGCGCTGACAGCGTCTTCAGCCGAGCCTATTATAAGTAAGTAAAGTTGCCGACCACAGTCGAGGGTAACCCGAAGGCTCCCTTTTCGATAGCTACTACACCAAGGTGTAGGGGGCGCTACTCCTTCCCTGGATTGCTCTACTTTACCCTTGATCCACACCTTATAATGCTGAGTGTTAAGCAAGGAGGCATCAAGTACCATTTTTTGAGTCTTTGGTATGACTCGACCTGGGATTGAACCCAGGTCTCCCGGGCCATTGGCGATCATATATACAGAATATTAAAAAAAAATACTATATGCTGCTTTATAATACAAAGAAAATCAATTTTGTTTAAATAATTACGCCAAAAGCGATCTCTAGGTTAGAATTCCTTGGATGTAAGAATGTCATAATCTTACCGTATATGGGCATCCCCACCCGGTTGTGTTGAATTTTCACTATCGTACTTATGCATTTTAGGGTATCTGCGATTTACAAAGATTTGCTCATTAGCAACTGTATTGGAACGTAAACATTACCTGTAAATTGATATAGATATCAGCACGTTTGCCAATCATCAGATACGTTTTGACTTTCTGGTAAAATCCATTCTTAAATAATTTCCGACGCTTCCGCAAAGGATTAACTTATGTGGTCATATTTCCATATTTTTAACTATGGTGATGCATTGGAACTATAAGCAAAAATTGTTACGGTCAAGGGGAGGTTGAAATGATAACACAACTCGGAAATGAGTGATAAGAAATAGATTGAAAGAAAATAGTCCATACATAAACGATAGCTGGGAGAAACCCCTCCCCAGCTTAACACAATCATGAATATTACCGTTCTTGTTGACGGCTCGCCGAGACTGCGCTGAGCCTGCGCAGAAGAGAGCTTAGTCGGTATATGTCACATGAGGACGAGTCTATCTATAGGGGATACCGTAACAAAAATAAATTGACTTCAGAAACAAAAACTGAATTCGCTTCATCATTGAAGCATCACTGGTGGCAGTGGGAGCGGAGAGAGCAGATGGAAGTTTGATGGCATTCCAAACTCCGTGGAGTATCTAATGCCAAAGTAATCCTTAATAAGGCAACCAGTCGCAAAGAAGAAAGAATCTGGATATGAACCAGCAGTACTCCGCTTAAAAATTGGCTTTGTATCATCTCCTACACGAAACACAAAACAGAGACTTTGAGTGATTCCAGAGATTATCTCATAGAGTATTGTTTGGTTTGGTTTTATGGCATGTCAACCATTGTTGGTTATTTAATGCCAAATCCTGTTTTTAAATATATCAAGTATATGATTCGTAAAAATATTTTGCGGATACACACGGTTAAAAGATAAAACATTTCTATTTCTAATGATTCAATTTAAGTTATTCGTTTGTACACAGTTTTAATGATTTATAATAAGTCATTCGTTTTCACAGTTTCGATCCGGAACAATTCTGTTGGACTCATAGATAGGACCCTATCAAGTGCTACCACTCTGGCTCTGGGTACAATGACAAAAGGGTAATCCTTATTTCCCCAAACTCCAGCATTATTGTAGTCTTACCATCAGATTGTTTTATATCATATCCAGAATGCTCATTGAGGGGTCTTACCATACCAGCAGAGACACAGTTCGTGTATTCTACATTCCCAGTCGACAAGACTGTATCTCATAGAGTTAGATTTGACCTGACGGTTTTTAAAATATCAATAAACTTGGAGCGCTTCGAAAGTGAAATTGCTCTTCATTATTATTCTTTTGTATAGTTTGTAATTTTCAGAAGTTGAGAGACATGTTTCTTATATATGCACAATGGAGTTTCCCTAAGGCAATATTTAACACTGATTACTGGTTCAAAAAGAAAATTGCAAAAATCGAAGCGTATCTTATACGATATCAAAATGTATTTCTTTCATCTCTAAAAGTTTTAAAATGACAGAGGAACAATCTTTAGAGAAAGAATATTATTATAAGGATTGATAGTATTTTACATTTCCATAAAAGTTCTGAAAGTTCATGATTCCAAATTACTAGAGTTAAAGACAAAAAGAGTCAAACGATTGCCGAATGGCATTTGATAAAGATTCTTTCTTTGATCAATTTTTATCTTAATCGATTCGGGCAGTTTTCGGAAAAGCGAAAAAACTGAGGTAAAAGAATACAAAATTATTTGAAAAACATTATTTATACCAGAGTGTTTTCTTATCTGCTTCATGCCCATGAGAATAAGACGCACACAGTCAAACCATAATGTCTATGAGGAACGAGACGCACTCGGTCAAACCATAATGCCTATGAGGGACGAGACACACAAAGTCAAACCATAATGCCTATGAGGAACAAGACGCTCACGGTCAAACCATAATGCCTATGAGGAACAAGACGCTCACGGTCAAACCATAATGCCTATGAGGAACAAGACGCTCACGGTCAAACTATAATGCCTTTGAGGAGCGAGACGCACTCGGTCAAACCATAATGTTTATGTGGAACGAGACGCACATGGTCAAACCATAATGCTTATGAGGAAGGAGACGCACACAGTCAAACCATAATGCCTATGAGGAACGAGACGCACACAGTCAAAACATAATGCGTATGAGGGACGAGACGCACAAAGTCAAACCATAATGCCTATGAGGAACGAGACGCTCACGGTCAAACCATAATGCCTATGAGGAACGAGACGCACACAGTCAAATAATTATGCCTCTGAGGAACGAGACGCACACGGTCAAACCATAATGCCTATCAGGACGAGACGCACACGGTCAAACCAAAATGCATAAGGAAAAGAGACGCATATAGTTAAACCATAATGCCCATGAAGACGAGACGCACACGGTCAAACCATATAAACGTATGCATAACGAACTTTTGCAGTAACCTTTTTTAAGTTGTACTATTTGTAAAATCAGAAAATTACTTGTGATGATGACTTTGAAGTAATCGATGAAAACTGAGTATTTTTCGGGTCAGATTCTTCATTTCTTCTCGCGGGATATGTGTTCTCCATTCAGCGTTGATTTCCATCATAATAAACTTATCCCTTTCCATGAAAATAATTCTTAAAGACAGTGCACATCTAATCAATAAAGCGCTAAGTAAACTTAGATACTTCAAAGATTTCCCAATCATGGTGCCAAATCTGGCGTTGTGAACTTTTGTCGATTTTAGTATTACTCTGCCAAATCATAAAGAAGTTTATGTGTAACACTTGGCTTTTCCCAATATTCACAAAATGTCCTAATGATCCCATTTTGAAAAAAAAATCTTACGTTAATATCTTGACCTCTGCTTCCGTTTTGCGTTGCACGATGTCTCGCTTAACGAACATCTTTGCTTACAGGCTCTTAGGCGTTGTATTGAACGGGGACAATGACGTTTAACGATTCACGAGTAATGCAACAGCCACGAATTATGATAAATGGTAGTACGACTTGCACTGAAGTACGTTCCATAGATACAAAAAGACTTCTACTACTTCTACTTCTTCTTCGAAGTTATTACTTCTACTAAGATGAAGAAATCAGAGAATATGAAGATGACACTCCAATCTGTAATCAATGTAGCATCTGGGAATCATTTGGAATGATCTCAAAGATTCTTACAAAATAACTTTAAATCTGATAAATTGATACTATTCAAACGACAAAAATGATCGATGGGTTTTAACGGCATGTCAACTCCTCTGGGATTATTTTATGCCAAGAGCTTAGAGAATTGTGTTCATTGTACATTTATTTATATTCTATGTTGTTTATAAGCTGCTGCGACTATATAGATTTGATATTCCCACACTTTGACATAAAACCAACACAGCCTGGTGGTACTGTGACTTACTGCTTTGACATCCTGTGTTAGTGGTAATGGTGCCTTAGCTCTGAAAGTATGTATGAACCCTGAATCAGGATTTAATGAAGTTCTTGTTGGTGGTACTGCTTGTAATATAATGGCCGAGGGATTTTGTTTTATATATCTTGCTTTTGGGTTTAGTTAGGCTGGGAACCTTTCGGCTCAGCACATGGGTTAGTTAGATGCAAACTTGAGCACAGGTGTTGACACGCGCGCGGGGAGGATGTGTTGTTCACAGATGTCAAAATAAAAATCCCTGATAGAAAGGTTGACCAGTGAATGTGAATGCCGTCATGCACCGGAAGCGCGTGCGGAGGATTTGGGGGATTTTGAAAAAGTCAGTTGAGTTGAGTCTTGCGGTCCGAAGAAGAAGGGTGACGTTCGCTTGCTCGCTGAGGCCTTGTGGCGGGTACCACACGTGTTGGGGGTGGGGCCGATGGAAAAGCCAGAATAGAAAGAATGTGTATCTCTCTCCTAATGTCGAAGAACCTTTAAACTCAAAGGTAATAAAAAGTTTCGTATCTGAACTAAGAAGTCGTAAGTGTTTTTCGTGTTTTGGAATTCCTATGTTCTATGTATATATGTTATGAACATTCTATGTTCGTTTCACATATCCGTATCTGGTTATAGTACCCTGCTTAGTAGTCTTTGCGGTTGCACTTTTATGTACTTATTCGGTTCGTATCTTTTACAGGCAATCGGTAGATATTGAGTTAACGCAGCAAAAATATTTACAAGGTTCCGGTACGTAAGCTGAAAGAAATCCGCGTTGAAAAATACGAGGATAAGAAATACATTTACTATCGAATTGAGATACCGAGGTTTTACTTCGACTTTCATTCACCAAAGGAAATACAATAAAGCCTGGTGATATCGTGAGGTACTTCTGAAGTTCCTTTGATAAGTGGTACTGATGCTCCAGTCTCGTAAAATGCTGGAACTCGGGTATCATTAAAAAAAGCGACAAATAAATTGTATAACATATCAACTAAGAGCACACACACACACACACACACACACACACACACACACACACACACACTGAAACCTACAGTAGAGCAGCGAAGAATTTTGTAACAAATAAAATATCAAAGACTAATTAAGGTAATATATCTAACAGAACAGGATAGACCAGTAGAAATGGAAAGAGAGGAGGAGGAAGAGAAATCTAACATAAAACTGATACAAAACCTGAAAAAAAATTTGACTAACAAACCTACACGTGTGAGTTCAAGTCTCATTTGGTGCCCCATTCATATGGCTTTGTGTCGCATATATTCTCTGACGAAAACAACAAGTAGGAAACATACACGTACGTAAGAACAAAATAAATGATATGACACTAAACACTCTGACAGTGAGACTCCGGTAATGCTGGTGCTTTGGGGAACGTTGAGTACCCCTTCATTGCCATCGCTCCCAAGTCCACTCTGTCCCGCAGTGGTAGCACCTCAGGGGTCCTATTTATGGGTCAAATAGAAGTGTTTGATATTTAAGCTGTGTACTTAAGCAAAACTGAATTGTTTGGGATAAAACTGTTTTTAAATTTAACTGGGTGTAAACAAAAAAATACTGTACCTATGCTAAACTGAATTCTTTGATATAGAACTGTTTTTACATTCAACCGTGTATAAACAAAAAACTGTATTCAAACAAATGACTGTGTAAACAAGAAATTGTGCACTTATGGTAAACTAAATTGTTTGAAATAGAACTGTTTTTATCTTTAACCGTGTATTAATATTATATAGTAATTAGTGAAACCATTTAACTGTGTGAAAAACACATTGGCCCAGTGGGCAGAGTGTTCGCCAATGATCCAGGATACCTGGGTTCAATCCCAGGTCGCATCATACCAAAGACTTTAAAATGGTACGTGATTCCTCCTTGGTTAAGACTCAGCAATATAAGGTACGTATTAATGGTAAAGTGGAGAAATCCAGGGAAAGGAGTAGCGCTCTACCATACACGTTGGTGTCATAGCTATTGAAAAGGGAGCCTTCTGGTCGCCCTCGACTACGGTCACCAACTTTACTTTATTGAATGGAAAGGATTTGGCATTAAATAACCTACAATGGTTGATATGCCATAAAACCAAAACAAACTAAATCATATACATTTGAAATGTATGAATAAAGAGGATTCGGCATTAGATAACCTACAATGGTTGATGTACCTAAACCCAAATAAACTAAATCGTATATATTTAATATATTTGTATAAATATGATTTGGCATTAAATAACCTACAAGGGTTGATATGCCATAAACCCCAACCAAACCAAATCCTATAGATTTAATATATTTGTGAAAAAATGATTTGACATTAAATAACCAACAATGGTTGATATGCCATAAAACCCAAACAAACTAAATCATATATATTTAATATACGTGTATAAAGAGGATTTGGCATTAGATAACCTACAATGGTTGATGTGCCATAAAACCAAACCAAACCAAACAAACCAAACCAAACCACACTGGTGCTAATAATCACTTTTTCTTTGCAAAGCCATATGGTTTCAAGTAACTAATAATAATCCTTAGTAAACAATTATCATATTTACCAACCCCTTCGCTCGGGCAGGATATGACACAAGGTCAATTTTAAGCGGAGTTTAACAGGTTTGAATTCAGAGTTTTCCTTCCTTCACGGTCACCTCCTTTATCAAACAATTATAACTCCAAGTAACTATTCTTAATACAAATGATTTGCACTGTTACATGGTATCAGATATTCCTATCTAATACAAATAATTTTTAAACCGATCAAATTGACCCATTGATTGGACCAAGGATTTATGGCAGTAATGGGGTTCTCCACAGCCCTCGGAGCCCCAAAACTGAAGCCTCACCATCAGATGTAATATATTATCATACCCGTGAAATACATTTTTCGGAGGTTGGTGTCTTACAGTCAGATACAGATTGCCGACGTATTCTATGCCTCGCCGACAGGGTGGTGTGAGTGAATGAGGAACGAATTATACGTAAGCATTCAGTTTTAAATCTGATACCATTCGCTGGTACCAGTTCCAAAGACAAAACAGTTATCTTAGCTGTTTCCTTAATGGTATGAGAACAATGTTTAATTGCATTGACATTCGTTTAGTTTAATGGATTTTAACGGTATGTCAACCTGTCTGGGGTTATTTAATGTCAAGTGGATAAGATACTTTGTATGTCAACAATGTTTGTAGTTGATGGTTTTGACGATCATTTAGCATCGTTAAGAATTGTATTGCACGGTTGGTCTTTTTGGTATCGATCAGGTTTACGTTAATATTTTTGGTATCATTTTGTTTCTCTTAAAAAGGACAGAATTTCATCTCTGTTGACATTTTTAAATAGATCTTTCATATCATTTACATTGAAAAGACGTTTTCTGATGTGAGTAAAAGCTTTACATTCTATAAGAAAGGATTTGACAGTGTAGGATGTTTTACATGTTATACATTGAGATTATCGTTCTTGTTTGAGTAAAAAGGAATGTCTAAGTCTTGTGTGACCAATAGTGACTTGTTCCTTTCTGGAATTTCTGAATGTTGGTCTCCAGTCTCCCAATTTGGGTTTTATTAAGAAATTCTTTTTGCGAATGTTGTTATTCCAGCGTTGCTGACGTTTTGTATGAAGGAATCTATTGTTTTTAGGTTTCAAGTCTGAATATGAAATCTTGAATTTGTTGAGGGCCAAAGTTAGGATAAATTTGGTTGCTGCTCCAGCTCTTTCATTTCCCTTCCCTCTCGAATGGCTTGGTATCAAGAATCTAAGACTGCATTGAAAAATTCTTTAAAAGTTCTGGTAATTTTCTTGCTGATTTTCCGGTCTGAGTTGTTATTAAAGTCAAAAAGTTTGAAGCTCGAAAATGATTATCATACTTACCAACCCCTCCGCTCGGGCAGGATATGATACAAGGTCATTTTTAAGTGGAGTTTAACAGGTTTCAATTCAGAGTTTTCCTTCTCCTAGACCAGTTGCCTCTCCAAGGCTGAAGAACCCAGTCTGCTCTACTATTTACCCATAGTTGGAGGGAGAATAATTGGATTCATACCTTTTCCAAGGGTATTAGTGATATGTGAAATGCAATCAGTCTCGTCGAGGATTTGAACTCGTGTCGCCGTGTCCATTTCCTACAACGATAACCTTTACACCACTGGCACCTCCAAAAATTGTTATGATACTCATACGCTCTGTCGGTGAGACTAAGAATAGTTTGACTGCATCCCCTGTAGAGGGGTAAGACACCCTCTAAAATAGTGCTTGATGATCGAAAATTATTTGACACTCTGACGCTCTGTCAGTGGGGCTTAGAATATGTTAACTGTATCCCCTATAGAGGGGTAAGACGACCTCCAAAATAGTGCCTGATGATCATGAAAGCTTTAAAATGTTAATTGCAATAAATAGTTCTTTCTTTTATTATACGTATTTATTTATTTTTTTTCATTTTATTCGCTTTTGGTTGTCCGCCGTTGTGGTCGTGCTTAGAATATACCTACTGCACCCGCTGCCCAGGGATAAGACACCACCTCCCAAAAGTGTACCAGATATAACACTATGCTGAATCCGATGATGAGGTTCCAGTTCTAGGAAATATGGAGTGTCCTTCAGGTCCACTCTGATTCTAAGGGTTTCATCTATAGTTCAAATAGAACCGTTTAAAAATTATTTAATAAGAATTATTATTCGTTACTTGAAGCCATATAACTGTGTATAAATTATTTATATTAGGAATATTTGATATCCTATCGCTGTGTGTAAAAAAAGGAAACAAGAACACAAAAAAGGTAAACATAAACGTATAATGAATGTGATTCCCTAACCTCTTGGCATGAAATAATCTCAGTTAGTTTGACATGCCATCAAAATCAATCAATCAAGTGGACATTAGTTTTTACCAAACGTTTCTTCCTTAAAAGCTTCTCGATGCGTTACTTAAGTTCTTATCAGCAGGTTTTCTCAAAAGAAACATCAAACTTCGTATGAACTGGTTCTTTTTTTTACCCTCCATTGCGAAATCGTCTAAAGTGTTTGCAAACACACACACACACACACACACACACACACACACACACACACACACACACACACACACACACAGAGAAACAAATCAGTTTCTTCAGAAATACTACAACGTGATAGGCTGACACGAAATAAAATAAATGTTTTATTCATAATTACGCGACAGAATTATTGATGTAAAAGTTGAAAATCGACTTAACATTTTTTGCTGTCAATATATTGCCACATATAAGCTATGACAATAAGTGGAGCTGTTTTTTATTGTTTATTACTAGATCAAAAGGTTATGTAGTGATGGGAGTGTTCATTCACTAATTTTAATCTCCATTAAATATTGTGAGATGTCTATAATTTTTTTCAAGGTAACACTTGCGATAGACCAGAGGACAGGGAGAAATAGTTATATGAGCACTCTGGCGAAAGAATTGTCGGCCGCCCCTAGCGTAATGCAAAGCTCTTCGTAAGAATTGAGCACTCTGGTAGCCGATAGGGTATTAAAAAATGTAAACAAAGGCTGCTGCTGCTGTTGCTAAAAATAAAATACCTTAAAATTCCCTTAGCCAACGTAGTCCGCTTGTAGCTGTGTGGTCTGAAACCTTAATCTATCGTAAAGTTAGACGGGTTTCGATCCCGGCTTCGAGCGTCCTGCGGGTCTAGCCACACTGAAGAGTTCTGATAGAACGAAACAGTCTGTCTGTGGATGACAATATATATATATATATATATATATATATAATCAAGTCTCGTTGCTAGCACGAATTTCCCTGACTCTCATTCGCTATTCGTCCCTATCATCCATCGCAGGTACGAGGATCATTAAATAAGTTTCCAGACTTTTTTCGTATGGGCACTTTTATTGATAGTACACACATGAAACTGTAGTCCCCTTCGAAGTAATCTCCTCCGGCTGCAATGCACTTGTACCGTTCTAACAACTTCTTGAAGGACCCATGGAAGTCCTATTATTTGAGCGTGTCAATGACCTTTGGCAAAGCCTCTTTCATTTCCTCAATTATCTCATAACGACAGCCTTTGAGCTTAGGGGATAAGCAACGGTCACAGGGAGAAAGGTCTGGACTATAGGGAGGCTGAGGAACTGTCTTGATGCCCATCTTGGTCAAATAGTCTGTGACAAGGATGGAGTTATGGACTGGTGTATTGTCCTGGTGGAAATGCCACAGACCCGATTTGAAGAGTGCTGGCCTCTTCCCAAGGAATCTCTTCCTGAACTCCCTTAAAACCTCAACATAGTAACCCTAAGCCTAACCGTTTGGCCTATCAATTCTGGTGTTCTGACTTCCTAACTCCTCCCACACGTCTCATCATCCCTCACAGACTTCCTGCCTTCCTTGAATCTCTTATGCCACTCAAATACTGTTGCTCGATTCATGCAAGATGGTCGAAAAGCAGTCTGAAGCATTCCATACGTTTTTGTGGCATTTCCTCCAAGTTTAAAGCAGAATTTTATTTCATATCGTTCTTCTAAAGTGTCAGATTGCATTTTTGAAATTCACCATCTGTGACAATCGGGCTTTAGTAGGGTGTATTCCAATCGCTGCTGTAGCTGTTGATTTGAACCTGAAATCATAAAAATTGGCCAGTCATCTCATAAGATGTATAGCAATAACATAGTGAATTTTCAAGAGTCTAAGATAATTTTAAATGCCTGTACAAAAAAAAGTCTGGAAACTTATTGAATGGCCTACGTATTGTAGACTACATTTTGTATCTGTATAGTGCTGTTGTTGGTATGTTCTTCTTGGTCGGCCAACACTGGTATCTCCTTGTGGAGGGGTCTATTATTGAACTTCAGTTTGTTCTTGCTTCTACAGCAGTGTCCTACATGACTTTTTCGTCTTATTTGGATGGTTTTAGAGATAGGAGGTAGGTGCCTGTACAACTGTTGTTTCGTAGGATGTTGCCTCCAGGATTTGTAGAATACATTTTCTAGCATTCTCGTACAGACCACACGAAACTATGTATCAATACGTTTCGTCATAGAAGAATTGACTCAACCGTTGCTTAGAAGAAATTGTTTTTTATTATCTCTCTCTCTCTCTCTCTCTCTCTCTCTCTCTATATATATATATATATATATATATATATATATATAAGAACTCAACTACTTTCTGGCCCATTCGGCTGGTGCTGTAGAATACACCGACAGAATCTCTGCAGAGGGGAAAGACTCCTTCAACGAGTCTTCTGGTTATGACACTAAACAATCTGATGGTGGGGCTCCAGTAATGCTGGAGTCTGGGGAATTCGCAGTACCCCTTTCCCAGGTCCACTCTGGTCCGGAATGGTAGGACTTGATAGCATCCTATCTATGGGTTATATAAAACTAAACTGTGTACTTTTGCTAAACTGAATAGTTAGAAATAGAATTGTTTATATGTAGAAAAATTGATTTGGCATTAAATAACCTACAATGGTTGATATGCCTTAAAACCAAACAAAATGAAGCCAATTAATTGCCAATAAATGTATCAATTCTTTGTGTTCAAAATACGCTTGCCCAGTCGGCTGGGGCTGTAGAATACACTGACTGTACCTCTGCAGAGGGGTAACCCCCCAACGAGTGTACTGGATATGACACTAAACAATCTGATGGTGAGTTTCCAGTGATGCTGGAGCTTTGGGGAATGCTGAGAACCCCTTCAGTGCAATCGCTTCCAGGTCTACCCTGGCCCGGAGTAGTAGCACCTGATAGGGCCCTATCTTTGTGTTAAATAGAACTAACGGCATACTTATGCTAAACTGAATTGTTTGACTAAACTAAATAGCTTGAAATAGAAATGTTTTTGACAATTAAACTGTACTTAAATTTAAACTGCGTGCTTATGCCAAACTGAATTATTTGAAATTGAACTGTTTTTTGACATCGAAACTGTACTTACACAAAACTGAATTGTTTAATGTTTTGACATTAAACTGTGTGTTAAGAAAATATGTACTTATACTAAACGGAATTAGAACTGCTTGACTAAACTGAATAGTTTGAAATAGAAAGGTTTTTCACAATTAAACTGTACTTACATTTAAACTGCGTACTTATGCTAAACTGAATTGTTTGAAATAGAACTGATTATTTACATAAAAATGGATCTGGCATTAAATACCCTACAAAGGTTGATATGCCATAAAACCCAAACAACCAACCAAATCAAGATACGCTCAGTATGCTGTAATTTTTGTCTTTGCATTTTGTATTTTTGCATTCGGGCTAGTTTTAAATTTCGAGGAAATTAAATTTTCGAGACGATATTAGTTAACTTGTTGCGAAAAAAACTGAAGGATCAAACCCCTAAAAAGTTTTTAAATCATTTCCTTCCAAAAATATTTTAAAAATTAATATAATTTTAAATCATCAGTTATTGAATCGGTGACTTGAGTTCAAACCCTGGACGAAGCTGTTTCTCTCATTTTGTGCTAAAACTCTTGGGAAAGGTAAGTATCCATTTGTTCTCTTCGTCTATGGCTCGGTTCATATCAAACTTCGTGGGTTATTCACAGACAAAGCTATCCTTGTGGAATGGCAACAGTAGCATTAATTTACTCTTAGCTGGGGAGATAAGGAGTGGTTCATACGTTTACCAAAGGGTATTAGTCCGAAAGTGGACCTAACAGCACGGCTGAAGTTCGAACACGCATACTACGATATCACAGTCTAGCGCTTTAGACCAACTCCATCTATGGTTAAACCGTAGGGAAGATTGGGTTATTTAACCTTGGTTAAGTTCCCTGTTTAAGAGAAGAAATCTCTGAATTCACACCAGCATTACTAGTTTTAAAAACTTTGTGGCACATTCAGAGTTGGGTAAATTAAAATATCTTACAAACCAGTTGGTTGGGCCAGTAAAAAACACTCCTTTCATGTATGCAGAGGGGTAACACCCCACGAGTGGTATGGATATAACATTAACTTGCATCCGATGGTGAGGCTCCAGACCTAAATGTTTGGGGAATGTAGAGTACTCCATCATTATGATTACTCCCGGATCCACTCTGACTTAACATGGTAGTACTTGTTAGGGACCTATCAATAAGTCAAATAGAACCGTTTAATCATTTACTATACTTGAAACCATTTAATTGTGTACAAATAAATGAGCTCCGACTAGTGTAAAAATGTTACCTCTCAAATATTCACAAAGATTATATATGTGTATTAAAAGGATCTGGCATTCAAAACTGAATAGTTTGATATGCCATTAAACCAAATAATTTAACCAAACCAATACTTGAAGATATTTAACTGTGTACAAACAAATGAGTGGTGGTCCCTTTAAAATCATATTATCTACGAATTATTACCTTACAAATCACACACACACACACATACACACACACACACACACACACACACACATATATATATATATATATATATATGTATTATTAGGTCCAGTTAAACCGGAGTCAGGAATAATTCTGTCAGGACAAAAAAATCATTCAACTATGAACATTTAAATTTTCCTGGCAAAGAGCTCAATGTAACTGACATCACAGAGAAATAATTTCTTTAAGAAAAACAAAAACCGGTCACATTAGGATTATAAATTCATTTCCATCCTGTCACGGGTATTGATATGAATCAATAACACCAAAAATAACAGGACCTCTTCAGATCTAATGGATAAAATAATTCAGAATAGACACAGGAAGAAGGGTGGAAGGTGGTAGAATACGGGTGAAGAGTTTCCTCCCCTTTTCGCCCACTTCCGGTTTTTAAGTTTTATTACCGGTTGGAATTATAGTAAATTAATTTTTTTTTTAAATTTTAAAATTCTAAATACATTTCAACTTAAAACTCTAGATTTAATAATAATCTAGGGAAGTACAACATTCCTTAATAACCTTAATAACCTTACGTAAGGATTCAGTAATTAGATACAAAATTCTGTTTATATATATATATATATATATATATATATATAAACAGAATTTTGCATCTAATGACACATAAAAATTGATATGCCATTAGATAACTTAAACAAACTTAACAGACATCATACTCATCTGATCCAAGCCTAACTCTCAAGAAAATATTCAGACTTAGACCGGGAGTTGGAAATGTATTTAACAAACAAAAATCCCCTTTCTTCTCACAATGCCACGTGACATTAGTCGGCACCATATTGTCTTAAAACAATCTGGTTTGAACTGTGGCCGTTATATGATATCATACGATGCTACAATGATCTAAGCCAATTTTATTTCAAGTGAAAGAAAGTGAGAAGTTTGACAAATACTCGGACCTAACCAGAAAGCTGAAAAAATTGTGTAACACGAAAGTGACCGTGATACTAATTTTAGCTGGAGCACTTGGAACAGCCGCTAAAGACTAGAGAAATTAGAAATCAGAGGATAAATCGAGACAATCCAAGCCACTATAACGTTACGACATGAAATAGAATTTTGTAACAGTATGGTTCACAAACGGACGTTTGTACTGGTACGGTTTCAATAGACGTTTGAACTTCTACCCCACCACAAAGACGCTTGCATCACCGCGATTCTAATGGGACTCTACGTGTAGCTCTACGTCGTAAGTGTTTATCGGACCTCGTGATAGCCTCCACTGTGATGAAGAGAAGAAGTGACGAGCTCACAAAAGCACCGTCTTGGTTCGTTAATACCAAAGTTTATTCGATACTACACATAGCGTAATAGAGAAATAGCGTAAGAAAACTGAGTCGCTTGGGTTAGCTTGATAAAGAAAAATAAAATATCGTGAGGAGAGAGAGAGAGAGAGAGAGAGAGAGAGAGAGAGAGAGAGAGAGAGAGAGATAGAGAGAGCAGACAACAAAGACCTTGAATTTATCTTTCTCGTTTTCTGTCTTCCCAGCTTCGCGTCTGGTGTAAGATTCCTTCGTGGAGCTCACCCCAAAACAGGTGCCGTAATTTTCTGCCATCTTTACGTTGTTGTGGCTGATGTTCAACAATAGTCTTTACATCGCTGCTTCTCACAGCCTACAAACTCTTTTTCTGTTTTCTATTCCGCGCCCACTCTAAACGACTTTCCGGGTTGTCCTCGTGGTATAATGGTTAAAGCGCTGGACTGTGGAATCGTAGTACGCGAGTTCGTACTCCAGTCGCGCTATTACGTTCACTTTCGGGCAAATACCCTTGGGAAAGGTATGAACCACCTTATCCTCCCAGCTATGGGTTAAATGGTACCACTACTGTTCTTCTAGGAGAATGGCTTTGGCATTAAATAACCTAAAAAGAGATGATATGCCATTAAACAAAGAAACCATCTAAACGACTTTCCGTTTAGGTGTCCTCCAGCCAATCAGAACTCGTTGCCGATTTGCTGCTGATGCCTTTCTATTTTTAACCCAGGCGTCCGTTGTTAGGATGACTAGGATTTTCGGGAACCAACCTTTATCTTTCCTATTCGTTTCTCCTTTTTCGTATATGTTCCTTTCTTTTCCACCATTTAGTGATGGACGATAAATATCGCTAGGAAACAACTCACTATCAAGCAGATTCCTTACCTATTTTACCGCCACAGGTAAACGGCTAGAATACACAGAAGAGTCCTGGGAGACCGGAAGAGACTTGCTGTCATTCTAACTCAAGTCAAAGACATACCACTGTTTATATGGCTCAAAATAATGAAAATTTACCTAAATTAAAGTTGACGACCGTGGTCGAGGGTGACCCGAAGGCTCCCTTTTCGATAGCTACTACACCAAGGTGGAGGGGAAGGCACTACTCTTTTCCCTATATTGCTCCACTTTGCCCTTGATCCTTACCTTATAAATCTGAGTGTTAAGCAAAGAGGCATAAAGTACCACTTTTTTGAGTCTATGGTATGACTCGACCTGGGATTGAACCCACTCGACCTTTTCTGCAGTTATTCGATCTGAATTACGTTCTCTTGTTCGGAACAAAGAAAATTAGAATACATAGATGCTTCTTTTTCTGTTCTTTTAACAAGATATCCATATTTTTCAGAGCAACACTTTTCCTAACAACACACTTTTAATTCAAATTACCAATCAATTCCAATTTGGATTTGACTCGTTTAACATTGTTTTATGTCTGTCATATCTTAAATGCTTCTCCTACTGCTTTTTGCTCTTTTCAGTAGTTTCAAAATTGTTTGTTTTCTGTTATTCGATAGCACCATAACATATATATATATATATATATATATATATACAAAACCTGCCCAACTTTACGTTAGACTTAGTATCAGACCGCTCAGCCAACAAGTGAACCACATCAGCTCGGGAATTATAAGGCATTAAGTAGTAGCTTTCTATGTTTACATTTATACCTTGCCGGATACCAGAGTGCTCAATTCGTTCGAAGAGTACTGCATTATGCAAGTGGCAACCGTAAATTCCTCTGCCAGAGTGATTACGAATATATATATATATGGCTTGTTTGAAAAGGAACTCCTGGTTTCAAAATCTTTATAATTAATTTCTTAATAATTTTTACAAGAAATGATGTTGCATTGTCATCTGCTGATTCATGCAGAAATATACATATATATACTGGATACATACTGACGCAATGAATAACAGACGCAGGAAGACTTCTTTAACAAAATATTTACCTCTCACTTTATTGCAAGGGTTCGAAAGGGTTGTTCAAGGCTTGCGTGTGAGAGGGAGCTGGAGATCGAACATAAACTGTATTATTTTGATCCCACTGTTATGACCGTCACGTTGTGTCTTTCTTGTTCTCTAGGGCTGCTCAGCCGGAGGCCTAGGGCCCACTCTGCTGGATGCTGGCTTTCTTCACTGCATCTTATCAGCATCTTCTCTGGACCCCAAACTCCATCGGGGTTCCCGAGGGCCCCCTCGTTCGGGTGTGGCTTTCCCAACCACTCTCGCTTCAACTGTCTGGAACTCTACTGGCAACTCCACTGGCTCGTCGAACTCAACTGAATTATATAATCGCTCAACGTCCACTCGATCTTTGAAACCGAATGTCTAACCGACACTCAGCGGAAATAACTGTCATGCAGCCCAGAGGTCACTCTCCCCAGGTGCATCAGTCTATGAGTGTACCATGGGAATCTTTTAGCTCATCCCATTTCATCAGCCAATTTCCGCCCACACGATTTCCTTACATAACTGCCATTGGAATGTGTCACTTCCTTCTGGTGCATCACCTTGAATGGCATTTTTGGCTGGGTCGAAGGTCAAAATATAATAATGATAATGAGAAGTAAGTTTGGAGGTTACTTTTTAATCACCCGATTCAAAATCCGATAGACAGATGGATGAAGGGAGGCATCCTCCCTTTCCCTAAAAAAGGTGACCTCAGATTCGCCAAGAACTACCGAGGTATAACACTTACATCCATAGCAGCCAAAATTTACCATGCCCTACTATGAAACCGCATAGAACCCAAAATTGACAACATACTTAGGAAAAACCAAAATGGCTTCCGAAGATATAGATCTATGACCTCACAAATATTGACTATCTGTAGAATCCTTGAAGGCGTAAGGGAAAAAAACCAACAGGCGACGATGCTATTCGTAGACTTTACCAAGGCCTTCGATTCCATTCACAGAGGGAAGATGGAACAAATTCCACTAGCATACGGCATACCAAAAGAGACCGTCGCAGCAATAACGATTCTCTATAGAAACACCAAAGTGAAAGTACGTTCACCGGATGGAGACACAGACTACTTTGACATTGTAGCAGGAGTACTGCAAGGAGACACACAAACCCCATACCTCGTTATCATCTGTCTAGACTACGTGCTTAGAACATCGACTGATAAAATGAAAGAAAACGGCTTCGAACTGACAAAGAAAAGAAACAGAATATACCCCGCAAAAACAATTACCGACGCCGACTACACCGATGACATAGCGATTCTGGCAAATACACCCGCCCCAGCCGAAACACTACTGCATAGTCAAGAACGAGCCGCCACAGACATTGGCCTCCATATCAATGCACACAAAACGGAATACATATGCTTTAATCAAACTGGTGACATTTCCACACAAGGTGGTAGCTCTCTGAAACTGGTAGACAAATTCACCTACCTAGGAAGCAGTGTCTCATCAACTGAAAAAGACATCGACACGTGGCTAACAAAGGCATGGACTGTCATCGATAGACTATTGGTTATATGGAAATCAGACATGACCGATAAAAAGAAACGCAGTTTCTTCCAAGCAGCGGTCGTGTCGATACTGCTATATGGATGCACTACATGGACGCTAACTAAACGTATGGAGAAGAAGCTTGACGGCCACTACACAAGAATGCTGCGAGCAATTTTGAACAAGTCCTGGAGGCAACACCTAACAAAGCCCAAATGTACGGCCACTTACCTCCCATCACGAAAACTATCCAAGTTAGACGAACCAGACATGCAGGACATTGCTGGAGAAGTGATGTTCTCCGATGGACCCCTTCATATGGCCGAGCAAAAGCAGGACGACCAACTCGAACCTACATACAGCAACTCTGTGAGGATACAAGATGTAGCCCTGAGGACCTGCCAGAAGTGATGAACGATAGGAGGGAGTGGCGAGAGAGGGTCAGGGATATCCGTGCTGGCGACCCGACATGATGATGATATATATATATATATATATATATATACGCACGTATAAACACACACACACACACACATATATATATATATATAATGAGAAAAAGTGGTTATTCCATAGGAATATCACTTTTAGATTGTTCTCACCTCACACACATACACACATACAGAGAGAGAGAGAGGGAAAGAGAGAGAGAAAGAGATTATGAGAGAGTGTGTATACATGTATACACACACACATATATATGTATATATATATATAATGAGAAAAAGTGGTTATACAGTAGGAATATCACTTTTAGATTGTTCTCATCTCACATACTTACAGAGAGAGAGAGAGAGAGAGAGAGAGGGAGAGAGAGATGGTGTATACATGTATATACACACACACATATGTATATATATATATACAATGAGAAAAAGGGGTTATACAGTAGGAATACCACTTTTAGATTGTTCTCACCTCGCACACATACAGAGAGAGAGAGGGGGGGGGAGAGAGTGTGTGTATGTGTTTGTGTATGTGTATACATGTATATATGAACAAACATTTGGTGCCGTTGAATTATATCATTAATTTAATAAACGAAATCATTTTATTGGATCATTTAAAACGATAAAGCACTAAAGAGACCCTTTCATCCGGCGTTTCTTCAATACCAACCATCGGAATCGATTAAAATGGTAAAATTAAAGAACAAGTGCGGTAGTTGTAATAAACAAAAACTTCGAGGGGAAGTAAAAAGGGCCCTCAACTTTCCAAATTCCCACTAGACTTTCCAAATCGACAGAATCCATATAATTATCTTCTCTTTCTGAACAGGCTAGGATGAAAGAGCGCAATTTCAATGGTTTCGAGATCAACCAGATGATTCTTGCTCCAAGCCTTGAGCAGGACAGAGAAACGATCATCTGAGTGGTTTGTCCTGCATATATAGTGTTCATAAAAGTTATCGCCGATAGCCTACTCTTGTCCTTGTGGGTACCCGAATGTTGTTTCTTGTGATCGTTTAAGTAATTCTCATGGGACGTGCTGCTTGACTCGACCTTATGGTTTTTCGGTTGTCCTATCTATATTGTCTGTATTACGCCGACACTGGAAATTATATACCATCATTATATACCATCGTTGCTATTGTGCTATTGAAGGGTCTCTTTAGTGTTTTATCATTTTAAACAATCTCATCAAATGATTCCCCTAATTAATAATAATAATAACGATAATATATATATATATATATATATATATATATATATCTTGTCATCCATAGACAGACTGTTTTGTTGTATCACAACTCTTCAGTGTGGCTAGACACGCTGGAGATTTCCTGCTGGGATCGAAAACCGCCCAATTTGGCGTTAGACTTAGTATCTTACCGCTTAGCCACTGTGCGACCTAAGTTAACTAGGGAATTATAACGCTTTATATATTAGCTTTCGTTTGTTTAATAATTCATTCGTCAGTGTGCTCAACTCCCGGGAGGGGAGCGTTACACGAAGAACATTCAATAAATAAGGTGATTTTGGTAATATTAAACCCATTTCACTCAGGAGAAAAATGGATTGCTCTATTTCTTTTTTAAAATATAATCTCAATTCATTCGACTGAGTTTTTATTCATGGTGACTGTTCTTTTTATTTCATCATCGCTTTATGGCGTCCACTTTCTTTTACATTAAATTCTTCTCTTCAAATTACCTTATTTTTCAATTTTCTATCTATCTATCTATCTATCTATCTATCTATCTATCTATCTATGTCTGCTTTTAGTTGATCTGGCGTATATATATATATATATATATATATATATCTTTTAAATGCCCTGTCCGGTGGCAAAAGCTGCTTGGTAGCGCCAAGAGTGGCAGTACCACCTTGAGCTACCGAAAATGTGTTATCACCCTGATTGGCGGCTGATGAGGACAGGGTATCGCACGTGCTTTCACACGTTGTATGATGAAAATAAAAAATTTAAAAAATCTATCTATCTATCTATCTATCTATCTATCTATCTACATGCTGTTAAAATCTACCTGTACGCTTTTTGTCATACGCTATTGTTTGATTTTATTGATATAGTGGAGATAGTACGAATTAAATAAATTGATATCCACAATTTCGTTTTTTATTGAAGTTCTTGTGAGTTGTATTTGTCTTTCTACAAGAAAACCTTGAGCAGGTGTATGTTACATCCAGTGATATCTTTAAATTTTGATTTTTCTCTTTAATTTCAGAGACTCTAGACTACGGAAAAATATCAAAGAACTCTTACCATCAAGCCGTTATGTTCAAAATCTTCGATTTTAAAGATTCTTGACAATACAGAAATATCAAAGAATTTATGTCGTTAAAACTATTTTATTAAAGAATCAAGGATCAACATAATCATGAAATACTCAAACACTGCAAGAAGGCTAAAGAATGTATCGGCTGAAACAATGAATTTAACATAACTATGTAATGCAATCATACAAAAATAGATGGGATGATTAATCTCAAAATATCGGACAATGCTGCAAGGCAAAAACTTTACCGGCCGAGATTTTGCGTTTAAATACAAAAGATGAAGACAACAAGATGAAAAATGCTCGGAATGATGGATTTCCATTGAAAAATTTATTGCGATTACACCTTTTGGTAAAATTAATTATGAATTGATTGAGACTGATTATTTATTGATTTATCAGAAATCGAAATACGTTGTTCGATTCTTAATCGATCGTTCTAACAAGAAACTTGTAAAAATAATAGATTGATGTAAGCTTCGATCCTCGAGGATCAAAAGATTCAACAGCAGTAGCAGCAGCAGCAGACACGCCCCTTCCTGTATCGGTGCCTATCGAAATTTTCAGTGACTGATTAATGTTTTCACAGATCATATCAGCGAATAATCAATGGGAATGAAAGCGCTAACATAATGGGAAATAAAAAAAAGTAAATAAAAAAAAGAATACGTGGTCTAGAAGTTCAAAATTTTCAGAAGTTCAAAGAACTAATTAAAGAGTTTTAAAAATATCAAAAGATTTCATAAAAATCAGTTAATTGATAGAAAAATAAATGAATAAATAAATGTTCAGATTGAGCCCAATCGACAGAGGCTGTAGAATACACTGATGACACCTCTGCTGAGGGGTAAGACCCCCTCGCCCCAAAAGAGTGTTCTGGATGTGACACTAAACCATCTCATGGTGAAGTTTCAGTTCTAGAGTTTTGGGGAATGAGGATTACCACTTTATTGTCATTACTTGTCAGTTCACTCGGGTCTGGCACGCACCAGGGTTTCATCAATTGATCAAATATAAATATTTGATCATTTTCTAAACTTGAAACCACAGAACTTTATGCAAACAAATGATTAGTGTTAAATTAGATTATAATACTTGAAAAATAGAATTACTAATATATGGACGTTGACTAAACGGATGGAGAAAAAGCTTGACGGCAACTACACAAGAATGCTGGGAACAATTTTGAACAAGTCCTAGAGGCATCACCCCACAAAGCAGCAGCTATACGGCCACCTACCTCCCATCACGAAAACTATCAAATTCAAACGAACCAGACATGCAAGACACTGCTGGAGAAGTAGGGACGAGCTCATAAGTGATGTTCTCCTATGGACCCCTTCACATGAACGAGCAAAAGCAGGGCGACCAGCTCGAACCTACATACAGCAGCTCTCTGAGGATACGGGATGTAGCCCCGAGGACCTGCCAGATGCGATGAACGATAGAGAGGAGTGGCGAGAGAAGGTCAGGGATATCCGTGCTGGCAGCACGACAAGATGATGATGAATATTAAATAGCAATACTTGAAACTATTTAACTGTGTGCAAACAAATATTCATGGTGAATGTAATTTAATGTGTTAGATAGAAATATTTGAAACCATTTAATTGTGTGCTAACAAATGATCCCTTACCTTTTTAAAAATCTTACCTACATGTTAAATAGCAATACTTGAAACTATTTAACTGTGTGCAAACAAATATTCATGGTGAATGTAATCTAATGTGTTAGATAGGAATATTTGAAACCATTTAATTGTGTGCAAACAAATGATCTCTTACCTCTTTAAAAATCTTACCTACTTGTTAAATAGCAAAACTTGAAACTATTTAACTGTGTGCCAACAAATGATCAATCCCAGGTCGATTCATACCAAAGACGCAAAAATGGTACTTGACGCTACCTTGCCTAACAGTCAACATTATAAGGTCAGGATCAAGTGTAAATCCAGGGAAAGTGCCCTTCCCTACACCTTGTGTTATGAAATAGCCGAGGGATTTCGGTTCATGCCTTTGAGTTTAGTTAGGCTGAGAACCTTTCCGCTCAGCACATGGGTTGGTTGGGTGTAAGATTGAAGTAGGTGTTAACGCGGGTGCGCGCGGGTGGATGGAAGTGTCACTCAGATGTTATAACAGTCCGAGACGATACTGGGTGACACGGTGCGGGTGACGTCACGCACCGGAAGCACGTGGAAGTTTGTGTGAGAATTTGAGGAAAAAAAGAGTCGGGTTATAGACGCCAAACGAGAAGGATCGATTTTGGAGCTCGCAGGCGCGAGGCGAACGTGCGCCCGATGGGGGCCGCTCGAGTTGGGGGCCAAATGAATAAGACAGCATAGACGATTGTGTCTCTCCTCCTTACGTCGAAACCTTTAACTCAAAGTTAATCAAAAGGTTTCGTACCTGAACAAGAAATAGTTACGTGTTTTTGATATTCCAGTTCTTTATATATTCTATCGTTATGAACATTACATGTCTATTTTGCACATGGCCATATTCGTGTATATGGCTACGCAACACTTTGTGTAGTAGCTATCGAAAAGGGAGCGTTCGGGTCACTCTCGACTTCGGTCGCGAACTTTACTTTTACTAAATAAAGATATTTGAAACCATTTTACTGTGTCGAAACAAATGATTTATATTGGATAAAGTTATCATTGTTTCATAGTAATAGTTTGAACCTTTAGACTTTGTGAAATTAAATAATTAATAGCAAAGAGAAATTTTCTCGTTAGATCGGAATATTTAAAACTATTTAATTGTGAGCGAACAAATGAGATCTGGCCTCTTAAAAATGTTACCTACAAACTATTCGTTTACAAATCATGAATATATATATATATGATTTGGCTTTATATAACCTACAAGGGTTTATATGCCATAAAACAAGTAAGCAAACAACCTAGACAGACTGATAAATGCCTTATGAAGTGCCCGTGGTGTAATGGTTATCCTCGTAGGAAATAGACACGGTGACACGAGTTCAAATCCTGGTCGACACTCATTGCATTTCACATAGCACTAATACCCTTGAGAAAGGTATGAATCCAATTATCCTCCCTCCAGCTATGGGTAAATTGTAGGGCAGACTGGGTTCTTCGGCCTTGGTGAAGCAACTAGTCTAGGAGAAGGAAAACTCTGAATTCAAACCTGTTAAACTCCGCTTAAAAATTGACCTTGTGTCATATTCTGTCCCAGCGTAGGGGTAGGTAAATATGGATAAATACCTAATGAATTTTGTACTATTTCCTAATATTTCATATTGTTACATTTACTTTGGTTTGGCTTTATGGCATATCAACCATAGTAGGTTATTTAATGCCAAATCCTCTTTATACATATATATTAAATATATAGAATTTGGTTTGTTTGGGCTTCTCATTTTTTGAATAGGATATCTATATTTTTGAATCGAATAGGACTTCTCAATATTTGAATTGGACTTCTCAATATTTGAATTGGACTTCTCAATATTTGAATAGGACTTCTCAATATTTGAATTGGACTTCTCAATATCTGAATTGGACTTCTCAATATTTGAATAGGACTTCTCAATATTTGAATTGGACTTCTCAATATTTGAATAGGACTTCTCAATATTTGAATTGGACTTCTCAATATTTGAATAGGACTTCTCGAATTTTAAATTGGACTTCTCAATTTTTTTCTTGATGCTCTAATTATAATCAAATTCATTTCAATTCACCGTCAAATAAATTAATGAAGAAAAAAAGAAAAAAGAAAATTAAAATAATAGAAAATAAAAATGGAAATAAATCTTTAAAAAATAGTAAGAAAATAGGTCTTTCAAATTTGTAATAATGTCTGGTAATCTTCAGTTTTTCCAATACTCTTAATCCATCTGATAGGGAAAAAGTGCTTGTGTCCTCGTGGACCACTGAAATGGACCGTACCGTGTATTTGATTCGTTGTTTGTGACAGCCAACCAGATGCACGCTAGTGGTCTACACTTGTCCAAAATCAATAATAGCCAAGTGTCTACTAGCGTTAAAAAATTGGTGTATAAGTGACTGATTTTCTCTGATCGGGTCAGCTTGGTGAGGGGAGTATGATGTTGAAAGACCCGAAATTCTCTATGGACCCAAGCAAAGGACATTACTGACAACATCCTCCGTAGCCCAAAATGGAGTAGGGAGCGTATATTCAAAACACTGAATATCTAATTTCAAAATATAACTAATTCAAAAGAGTTTGATACTGTTTACATCAGAAAAGCCATTAATGTCAATCAATCAATCTTGGTTAACCTACAAACTTTTCAGCATTGTATCAAAATATTTTACCTGGCAATGCCGAGCGATCATTTGAACATCAACTGCATTATGCCCGGTAACAGTTTATTTTTGGTCAATTTTTGTTATACAGTTCAGTTAAACCGTTTCTCTGTTCTCTGTAAACTTACATGTATTTACTGTGTTACTATATATTAACGAAACGAGAGAAATAGTGAGAAATATATATATAGACACACACATATATATATATATATATAGAGAGAGAGAGAGAGAGAGGTGAAGAAAGTGGAGAAACCATGATTATTGATACGTTTTTCTGTTGACATATTGACAGGTCAGCAACGTATATGTTCGTCATCGCAGAAACTTAATAATCGTTGTCTTTAACCAATCTCCAAACCATTCCACTTCACTAGTCAGTTCCGTAATGACAGTTTCTGCAAAATGGTGTCGGCCGCGAGATGGCGCTGCTAGTCGGTGTTTGCGGCTTTTGGCGGTAAAGCAATTCAATCGAACACAAAATGTAATGAATATTTTTGTAGAAAAAGAAAGAAAAGAGACAGTGAACGAATGTATCGATTTTGGCTGCCATGGAACATTTGCTGGCTTCTTTCATAAAAATCGATATTGCCAATTGACTCAAGTGATCATTCGATGAATGGTATCCTCACCTCCGACGCTTTGATCATCTCTACCGATGAGTTCTCCGGCTTTCTTAGTTTTGTCTGAGGTTTAAAAATTATGTTATTGTTGGATTATTTATTCTTTCAAGAGTCGTTATCTTGCTTGTTTTTGCCACCTATGAGATCATCGAAGTGTTTACATATTCGGTTATTCACAGGGTTTTCTTTCAATTTTTACTCATTCATTTTTCTCCTTCTCTCTCTTCCTCACTCTGACTGTCACCAGCACAGTCAGCTGTAGGTGTAGAATACACTGACTGCATCTCTGCAGAGAAGTAAGTCTTCCCCCAACAAGTGTTCTGGATGTGACACTAAACTGCATCTGGGGTAAGGCTCACGTGCTGGAAATTTGAGGAAGGTGGGGTAACCCTTCATTGCCATCACTCCTAGGTCCATTCCAAAGATCTTAACACTAGAGATGAGTTTTTTTTTTTGTATTTCTCCACTCCGCTATCCTATGATTTACCATTATCAACATAGAAGTCATCGATGACTAGACTACACCATTTACAATTGTTTCCGGGTTGATTTTTTTCGCTAGCATACACATATATGTCTGTTTATTGTTAAAGTATACGTGTAAACGCACAGACAGACAGACAGACACACAAACACACTCACACATTGTCTCTCTCTCTCACACATACACACGACACACACACACACACACACACACACACACACACACACACACACACACACACACACACATATATATATATATATGATGCAAATCTGAAGCGTATTAAATCATTTTGAATATCTTGTGTATCGTGTAGAATACACCACCTGTTCCTCTGCAGAGAGGTAAGTCCCCTACCAACAAGTGTTCTGTATATGACACTAAACAATCTGATGGTGAGGTTCCAGTGATGCTTGAGCTATGAGAAATGTTGAGCACCTCTTCATCCATGTCTCTCCCAGGTCTGCTCTAGTTTGGAGTGGTAGCACCTGGTAAGAGCCCTATCTATGGGTTCAATAAAACTAAACCGTGTACTAATGCTAAAATGAATTACTTGAAATAGAATTGTTTTTATATTGTAACTGTGTACTTATGCTAAACTGAATTACTTGAAACATAAGGTTTTTTAATATCTAAAGTGCATATTTACGATAAACTGAATCGCTTGAAATAGAACTGTTTTAACATGTAAATTGCCTACTTCTGCGAAACTGAATTATTATAAATACAACGGTTTTTGACATTGAAACTATACTTACGCTAAACTGAATGGTTCAAAATAGAATTGTTTTGTCATTTAATTGTGTGTAAACAAAAACCGTATTTATACTAAACTGAATTTCTTGAATAAGAACTGCTTGACTAAACTCTATAACTTGAATAAGAAATGTTTTTGACAATTGAACTGTGTACTCATGCTTAACTGAATTGGTTGAAATAGAACTGTTTATTTGCATAAAATGGATTTGACATTAAATAACCAACAAAGGTTGATATACTATAAAACCCAACTAACCAACCAACCAACCAACCAATCTTGTGTATCGGATGTGATTGACAACTAACCTAAAGGAAATTATATTGACCATGCCTGAACTCCATATTCTGTTAGAAGTTTGTTGACATTAATTAAATCTGTATAATCACCTCGTAAAACTTTTCATGTTTTGCTTTTGTTGGTTTCTTTGTTTAACGGAATATCAACCTTCATTGGTTATTTAATGCCAATGCTATCTTTGTAGAACATTAGTTATACTATTCAACCCATAGCTGGGGGATAAGCTTGTTCATACTTTTGTCAAGGCATGAAAATGTACATAATAGCGTGAGTAGAGTTCGAACTCGCTTACTACGATTTCGCAGTCCAGCTCTTTAGCCACTACTCCACGGACACTCCTTGCATCATGTTTTTAGGCATTATTTTTTTTTTGCCTTATCCAATATTTTCAGATCATCTATAGTCAACATTTATTCTCTGATAGACAAGATCAATGAGAATACGAAGAGTCAGCTGATGATAATCCCGAAAGAGGACATCTATTTAAAAATTGAACATGAAAGTAATCCTGGGATAAGTATGTGAGGTTTTGAAGGTGACAAATTTTAGTGGCCCGAGGTAGTTTATGTTTTTCTAATTATGAAATGGATGAGTCCCCCCCCTGAAAATAATCCAGAAAAGAAATAAATTTTTGGTTTAATCCAGCTAATTTAATAAAACCGAATAATTATTAATCATCCTTATTCTTTTGTTTTTTTCTTTCCAGCATTACAAATTATGACAACTATTTTTGACGATGACGTTTTATAATTTTCAAGTCTCGGTTGTGAACAATAAGATTTGATGAAGATTGTCAAAATCATTTTTTACTTTGTCAATTGAAATTAACTTTGATTTTTTAAAAGATCTTTGAAGAATACATAAAACTCAACAACACTCACTAACGAATTCAAAAAATGAGTGAATCTAATTCACCTGTCACTTCCACGGACACGATAAAGATATAATTTCTTTTTCACACCAATAAAACTTTTTGGATTTTAAGTGTTGTAAAAATAAAATTTCTAAACTTTTCAAGATTGATTGTTTTGTTTCTGTTGATGCGAGATAAATAATAATGAGGAGATCGATCGTGATAGATGCTACCATTTAACAAGTTTTCGCTTATTTCATAGTTTTTCTCCCGTTCAATAATTGAAAAAGATATCGATTCCCAATAGATTCTTTTTAAAAGAAGATCTTATCGATGAGGGCAATGTCATCAAGAAGTGTGAAAAAATTTAAAAAAAGGGGAAAAACAAAAGAAAGAATACAAGATAAAAAAGAGGCGAAAAACGAAGGAAAAACTAAGTAAGGGAGAGATTTAAAGAAGAAGAAGAAGAAGAAGAAGAAGAAGAAGAAGAAGAAGGGGACAAAAGGGAATGGAAAAAAGAGGAAAAATGGAAGAGAAGAAAAAGAAGAAAGAATAGAGAGAAAGAAAAAGAAAAGAAATAAGAAAGAAAAAAAATGAAAAAAGAAAAAAACAAGAAAAAGAAAAAAGTTGTTTGTTTGTTTTTGAGCATATCAACCCTTGTAGGTTATTTAATGCCAAATCCTGTATATACATCATCATCATCATCATATCGCGCTGGTAGCGCGGATATCCCTGACCCTCTCTCGCCACTCCTCCCTATCGTTCATCACCCTAGGTAGGTCTTCAGGACAACATCCCGTATCCTCACATAGCTGCTGAATGTATGTTCGTGCTGGTCGTCCTGCTTTTGCACGGCCATGTGTGGGGGTCCATAAGAGTACATCTCTTATGAGTTCGCCCTTGCTTCTCCAGCAGTGTCCTGCATGTCTGGTTGTATATACATATATTTATAAAAATATGATTTATAAACGAATAGTTTGTAGATAATGTTATTTTAAAACAAATCTGAGCTGAATTGCTTACACATAGGTAAATGGTTACAAGTATTGCTATTTAGCACTAGTCATTCTTTTCAATATTTTTTGTTTTGCATTTAATCAAATGGTTGCAAGTATAACTATGTAATACTGATAATTCAATTTAACAGTCATTTGTTGGAACACAGTTAAATGGTTTCAAGCACAGTAAATGTCTAAACATTTCCATTCCACCGATAAATAGGACTCCAACAGGTACTACCACTTCAGGTCAGAGTGGAACTAGGAGTAATAGTAATGAAGGGGTACTCCACTTTCCCCAAAAGCTCTTGAACAGGAGGTTCACCATTAGATAGAGCTTAGTTGCATATCCAGGGCATTTTTTGTTGGAGGGGGTTTACCTCTTTGCAGAGATTCAGTCGGCGTATTATAAGGTATGGAACAAGGATAAGAGGAGCAATTCTGGAAAAGGAGTAGCGTCCCCCCCTATACCTCGGTGTAGTAGCTATTGAAAAGTTAGCCTTCATATCCCCTTCGACTACAATCAGCCAATTTACTATATATATATATATATATATATATATATATATATATATATATATATATATATATATATATATATATATATATATATATATATATATATATATATATATATTGTCATCCACAGACAGACTGTTTAGTTGTATCACAACTGTGGCTAGACACGTAGGACGCTTGAAGCTGGGATCGATACCCGCCCAACTTTACGTTAGACTTAGTATCAGCCCGCTCAGCCAACAAGCGTACCACGTCAGCCAGGGAATTATAAGGTATTAAGTATTAACTTTCGTTTGTTTACATTTTATATCTTACCCGATACCAGAGTGCTCAATTCATTCGAAGAGCTTTGCATTATGCGAGCGGCAGCCGTAAATACCTTCGCCAGAGTGCTCAACCCCCATAGGGGAGCGTATATATATATATATATATATATATATATATATATATATATAATGAATGGCAGAAAAAAGAGAAGAGAAAATAAGAAAAGGAAGGAGACTTAGAAGAATTTGTGGCCTATACCAGATATCGAAACTGTATTCAACCATATGCGAGAAAATGAAAGTTTTCTTGGACTGCGATTAATATATGCAGGCTGATAGAAGGCAATAAGATATGAGACTGTGTGAGATTAAATCAGATTAGATTACCTTGCTGATTAGATCTATTTCAGAATTTATCAGAGATCAGTACTCGTGTAAAGGAAGTAAATTATAAAAGCTTCTGATTCAGGAGTTTTTTTTTTTTTTTTTTTTTAAACTAAGTAAATTATAAAAGCTTCTGATTCAGGAGTTTTTTTTTTAAACTAAGATTAACAGCAACATAATTCAACCAACGACCACATGTCGTAAGTTGTCTAACACGGAGAAAAGATACAACACATGGCCGAACATCAGAAGTGCAGCTGAAGAGAAATGTTACCAACTTAAAGTCTGGTATGAAAAAAAAAAAAGTAAAAGAAAAGAAACAAAAATAAAAACAAACCTCTAAAGAAAAGAAAGGACAAATTTAAAAACAAGATAAGCATAAAACGAAACAAAAACAGAAAAGGTGTAATAGCCGAAAAGGTGGAAAAACTGACAAAGAGAAATTGAAAGATGAAGAAGAAAAAGACAAAGATGCTGTGTGTGTGTGTGTGTGTGTGTGTGTGAGAGAGTGAGAGAGAGAGAGAGAGAGAGAGAGAGAGAGAGAGAGAGAGGGACAGAGAGAGAGATAAGGAGGTGAGAGGGATTAAATTAAAATGTTCAAACAAAAATTGGTTTAAGAAATAAAAGATAAAAAGATTATTGCTACAAAACGCATTTAATTACTTAAAAATCAAATATCAATTTTCAACGAATATGTTCTTTGAAGTTGATTCCATTATATATATATATATATATATATATATATATATATATATATATATATATATATATATATATATCATCATCATCATCAGGCAAGGCTGAGAGCTGAGTGTCTCTTAATTTCTCGCAGTCCGTCCTTATTCATCGCTCTTGATAGCTCTAAATATATCTTTTAGATTTCACCCAGTGTTTACAAGTATATATATATATATATATATATATATATATATATATATATATATATATATATATATATATATATATATATATCTCAGTTTTTATCATATGTATGTATGTATGTATGTATGCACTTTTCTAAATCTGATCTATCTATCTATTTATCTATGAAGCTGGCCAGTTAGCTATATCAGTTTATTTATACGTATGTATGCATGCATATATGCTTGCATCTCTTTCTCTCTCTCTCTCTGTCTCTCTCTGTCTCTCTCTCCCCATTTATTCATCTTCATCTGTTCATATGTATGTATGTATGTATGTATCTCTGTCTGTTTATCTATCTATCTATCTATCTATCTATTAAACTAGCCAGCTAGCTATTTCAATTTGTTTAAATGTATGTATGTATGTATGTATGTTAGCTTACATCAATCTCTCTCTCTCTCTCTCTCTCTCTCTCTCTCTCTCTCTACTTACCTACCTATATATCTCGGTTTGTTCATCTATCTATCTATCTATCTATCTAGTTAGCTCGCTTGCTATCTCAGTTTATTCATGGGTATGTGTATATGTAGGTATGCATGTTTTTCTCTCCCCTTCTCCCTCATTCTGTCTGTGTCTGTCTGTCTGTGTCTGTCTCTCTATCTATCTATGTCTTGATCTTCCAAAAGCAGAATTTTTTCCTCGTCAGCTCTTAAAATCCCCTCCCTAAAAGACAAACAAACAAAACACAGACGTTCAGCTTGATATCTAATTTTGATTCCCCTCTTTGTCTCTTTCTACCTCCCTCCTTACCTCCCTTTGCATGTTTTCACTGTCTTTCTTTCCCCTCACTACATCCATTCCCTCACCTTTTATATCGTCTTTCCCGGGGGCACCTCTGGTGGTGTAACGGTTAGCAAGCTAGACTAGCAGACCTACACAAGTGAGTTCGAGTCTCATTGGGCGCCCCATTCATTCGGCCTTGTGCCACATCAAAGCAAAACGCTTTGTAAATTATATCTTCTTTCCCGGACTCGGTACTTTTCTATCGTACTTACCTGTTTTCTTTCTTATCTCCTTCCAACTCCTCACTCTTCCTTCTCACACATCCTCTCTCAATTTACACTTTCTGTTCTCTCACTGTCTCCGTTATTTTCCCTCTCTCTTTTCACTGCTTCCTCGAATTTCTTCCCTTGCTTCTTTCTCGCTAATTCTCTGTTTTTTCTTCTTCTCCTTCTTTTTTTACATTTTTTGTCAACCCTTCTCCTCTTACTTTCTCTCTGTCTACTTACTGTGTTTTCTTTCTCTCTGTCTACTTACTGTGTCTACTCTTTCTTTGCTTTCTCTCTCAATCTCTCTCTCTCTCTCCTTGATTATTAAATTTTCTCCTTCCCTCACTATCTTCCTACTCTTCTCTTCTCCCTTGCTCAGTGCCCCCAATCTCTTTGTCCCCTCTCTCTCTCCTTGACTTTTAAATATTCTCCTTTACTCACTATCTTTCTACTCTTCTCTCTGTTGCTCAGTGCCGTCTATCTCTTTCTCTCTGTCGCTATTCTCTTTTCACTCTCTCACTCTCTCTCTCTCTCTCTCTCTCGTTGACTTTAAAATTTTCTCCTTCCCTCACTATCTTCGTACTCTTCTCATCTCTCTTGCTCAGTGCCCCCTATCTCTTGCTCTCTGTCACTATTCTCTCTTCTCTCTCTCTCTCTCTCCCTCCTTGACTCTTAAATCTTCTCCTTCCCTCACTATCTTCCTACTCTTTTCCTCTCACTTTCTCAGTGCCCCCTATCTCTTGTTCTTTGTCGCTATTCTCTCTTTTTTTCTCTCTTTCCTTTATCCCCTCTCTCCTTCCGTATCTTAAACTTTATCTATTTTTTTTTTTCTGTTGTTATTTCTTTCACTTTGTAATCTTTCTCTCTCACTCTCATCTTTTTTTAATGCAAGACAATTGTTCGAGAGTTCTTTTGTGTTTTATTGCATATCAACCCTTGTAGGTTATTTAATGACAAGTTATTTCTATGGTTGTGCGCAGTGTATTTGATTTGTAAGTGCATAGTTTGTAGGCAACTATTGATTTTTTTTAACAATTTGGTGTTTATTTAATTGCACACAGTTAAATGATTTCAAATATTGCATAATTCTAGTTATGAATCATTCCTATGTAATTTCATGTTAATTATTTGTTTGCGCCAATGGACCGGGGGACCTGTGTTCAATCCCAGGTCGCGTCATACCAAAGTACTTGATGCCTTTTTGCTTAACACTCAGCAATATAAGGTGCGTATCAAGGGTAAAGTAGAGCAATCCTGGGAAAGGAGTTGCGCCCTCCCCTACACCTCGGTGTAGAAGCTATTGAAAAGGGAGCCTTCTGGTCGCCCTCGACTACGGTTGCTAACTTTACTTACTTATTTGTTTGCGCATAGTAAATATCAATCATTTGTTTGCACCAATTGAAATGGATTCCAGCTTTGATATTTAACATCAATAATACTAGTTATTAAGAATTCTTTTCTAATCTAATATTAATCATTTGTTTGCTCACAGTTAAATGATTTCAAATAATGCGATTTAACATTAATGATTTTATTCAATAATTATCCTTTGATTGCAGACAGTTAAATCTTTTCACGTAGGTCTTGGCTCACATCGAAGCTAAAAGTTTAGTAAACTACTTAATGCATTCAAATGTAACTATTTAACATCAGGGATTCTGTTTATCTTGTATTCCTATATAATGCGAACAAAATAGTCGTTTATAGCTACATTGTTTCAATAATAATAATAATAATAATAATAATAATAATAATAATAATAATAATAATAATAATAATCTCACACGAGAAAACCTTGGCATGGCAAAGAAAGGGTAACATTAAGAGAGATACTGAATCTCTTCTGATAGCAGTACAAAACAACCCCATAAGGACTAAATATGTCAAAGCAAGAATTGACCAAACGCAACAAAATAGCAGATGTAAACTCTTTGGAGACGGAATGATCAATCACATAATAAGCGAATGCAGTAAATTAGCGCAAAGACTAAACACGACTGGGTGGGCAAGGTGATCCACTGGGAATTGTGCAAGTAGTTTAAATTTGACTATACGCACAAGTGGTATATGCACGACTCAGAAGCTGCCCAAGAAAACGAGATGCACAAAATTCTCTTGAATTTTGAGATACAAACGGAATATTTAATCTCGGCCACACCAAGAGATTGTCAAAAGAAAAAAAAAAGAAAAAAAGAAAAAAAAAAGAGAACCTGCCGATTAGTGGATTTTACCGTTCCGGCTGACCACTGGGTAAAACTGAAAGAAAGTGAAAAGGAGATAAATACCAGGAGCTTTCTAGAGAACTGAAAAAATAATGGAACATGAAAGTGACGGTAATAATAAATGTAATTGGCGCGCTCGGCAAAGTCAAGGATTGGTACAGAGACTTGAGGACTTGGAAATAAGAGGACGAATGGAGACAATCTAAATTACAGCATAGCTGAGATCGGCTAGAATACTAAGAAAAGTCCCGGAGACTTGAGGAGACTCAGACTCACGTGGAAACCTTCAGGTAAAGCTGGTGTGAAGAACTCTTAAACGAGTAAAATAATAATAAAATGATTGAACTGTTCTATTTAACTCATACATGGGACCCAAATGGGTACTGCTAGTCCAGGTGAGAGAGGATCTGAGGGCAATGGTATTGAAGGCGTACTCCGTATTCCCCCAACTGTTAGACGGAAGCCTCAGCAACAGATGCAGTTTAGTGTTATATACAAGACACTCAAAGTTTTGTTTATCTCAACACGATTGACATTTGACCAACGCCCGCTCGAACCATTAAGATAAAAGATCTTTTTTTTTACTAGAAGAGCAATTTGAAGAATAGAGTCGGGACATTCATATAGGCGCAAGAGCCTGATACGACCAGCCGATTGATCGGATCGGGCCTCTCCGACCGCCTGTCTAGCCCAAGATGAGTAAAAAAGAAGTGTTGCAGGTCATATGACCACTTTCGCTGCCAGGTCACGAACCACTCGTCTCTAAATATCGTCATAAGTGTCGTCAGAATTTTCGTAGCCTTTTCACAAACACACAAGATGACGTTATTCTAAAGGTAGGAAGAGGTTTATAATTCTCCTAATTTCGCTTTGAGACAGATAAGCTTTATATATCTTTATATTCTTTTCCACGTTCATGGTTTTAGATTGAACTATATGTTTTCTTTTCGTACGCTACCCACTTAAGCCAAGAAAAAAATACAGTTTAAAGAAATCCTGTATTTTAGCAAGTTAGGCTCGTTAGCAATCAATTCATTTCTTGCTCGTCTCTTCTTAATTTGATGAAACTGAGGGAATGTTTTGCAGTTCTCAATATATGAAAACTTACATTTGCAATGTTATTTAAGTTGAGGGGAGCACGAATCTTAAATAACAGTAAGTGTCACATGTTCAGCTGTGCATGTGCTCTCTCTCTCTCTCTCTCTTTCACATACACACGTGTTGTATAGCCACATAATACAAATGCACGTATACATATACATAATACAAATATAAGTGGAAACATAGTCAACAATAATGACGACTTCAATGAACGAACGTGCACGCTTCTTTATAAAAATATTATCTCTCACATTTAATTCTCGAAAGAGAATTGTTCTGTATGAGAGATGAATGGAGACAAGGACGGACTGTTATTTTGAGCCAAGTTTTGACCATAGCAGCACTTCTTCCTCGTCTTGGCTTGGCTGCTCAACCGTGGGTCTGCAAGCTGGTTCTCAATTCGGCATCTTGTCCCCAACTGACTCCAACTGACTCGAACCGCCTCGGGTACCTGGTTATATAATTGTATCACGTGCATCTGCTTCTACTGTTCTTCCGTTTATTTACACAGGTGCATCTCTTGATTGACGGATCGGTCGAGGGTCAATATGTTACACACGCGCATGCATACACACACACACACACACACGACAGAATCCATATACATGTATGTCCAAGAATTTCTAAAAGTTAGCGGAACTTGACTATTGAAGTCAATAAACTTACAACGGATAAGTCACAATAGATTTTTATTTACTAGTCTTAACACCTAGTTTCAACCGTTTCTTTCGAAGTAAATTAAGCTATTGTTTGTTTACTTCCTTACAAAGCGTTATGATAAAATTAGTCTTTAAATTCGGTTCACGTACGTCAGCAAATATTCTCCAAACTTTTGAGCAACCAGTAAATGTAACTATATTTAAAAAAAATGTCGCTAATTAGAAGCACCTGTCACAAAGAGATATTTAGCCGGTAATTATATTTTGTATTCCGTTTATTAGTTCTGGAAATTTGATCTTCACCGTTAACATGGTTATCTCTTTATCCGTTTACAGTAGATTCATATTCAACATTAATTGTTCTCTCGTCTGTTGTATTCGATTCTCACTGAGTGTTCAATTATTTTGGCTCTGTACTAGAATAAACGAGGATCGAAAATAGTTATGTATTTACATCTTGCCATAGTTCACTATTTTTGTTTGTTTGTTCATGTATTACACGCGACTAGCAAAGGCATGTACAGCAATTGATAGGCTATCGGTCGTATGAAAGTCAGACATGACCGATAAAATGAAGCGTAGTTTCTTCCAAGCAGCGGTCGTATCGATACTGCTATATGGATGCCCCACATGGACGCTAACTAAACGTATGGAGAAAAAACTTGACGGCAATTACACAAGAATGATGCGAGCACTATTGAACAAGTCCTGGAGACGGCATCCCACAAAACAGCAGCTGTACGGCCACCTACAAACCGTCACGAAAACTATCAAAATTAGACGAACCAGACATGCGGGACACTGCTGGAGAAGTAGGGAAGAGCTGGTAAGTGATGTACTCCTGTGGACCCCTTCACAGGGACGAGCAAAGGCAGGACGACCAGCCCGAACCGACATACATCAGCTCTGGGCCGATACTGGATGTAGCCCTGAGGACCTGCCGGAAGCAATGAACGATAGGGAGGGGTGGCGAGAGAGGGTCAGAGATATCCGTACTGATAGTGTGACATGATGATGATGATGATAATGATATTACTCTTGGTCAAAATTATGGAATTAGCACGGAGAATATTCACGAAAAGTTATTTTTTGTAGTAGTAAATAAACTAATAACAGATCAGTCGCAAAGCATTTTCCTTAACTGCCGAAAAATTTTGTCATCCTAGAATATTCCTTAAACAAACAAGACTAAATAATGAAAATTAATGGTATAATCTTTATACTTTCTCTTTATAAATCCCTTTATAATTGGAGAACAAAAATCGCTGGATCATATGGATTAGTTACCAGATATCGTACACCTAGGAGAATACTGGGTGAAGTCCTCGTGACAAAGTGGCTAACGTGATGGACTGTGACTAATGCCTCCTAGGAAAGGCATGAAAACCCTTAACCTCCCAGCTGAGGATTAAATAGTACCACTACAGTTCCTCTACAAGGGTGACTTTCGCATTCAATACCCCATGAAGGTTGATATGCCATTAAACAAAGTGACCAAACCTAGGAGAATGACTGATGGATGTGATAGTTATCCACATGACGACTCATTCAAAACATACGGGTCATTTAAATCTACAAACTACCTGGCTCTGGCCTCGTTAAACCATTTCGGCCTCACAAACCTGAAACCGAATATTCATAATCTCGTCGGTTGGTTGTTTGGGTTTTATGGCATATCAACCCTTATAGGTTATTTAACGCCAAATTCTGTCTATATATATATACATATTCAACCAAAGATTTCAAAACGAATACTTAGGTAGGTAAAATTTTCGATGAGCAGGATTTCATTTGTTTGCACAAGATTAACCAGTTTTAAGTCGTCATATTTTTTGGTACAACCCTGTCTCTCTCAAGAAGGACAGAACGTCATCTATTTTGACGTTCTCGAACAGATCGGTTAAACTATTTACTTTGAAAAATCGCTTTCTGAAGACAGCAAAAACTGCATTCTATAACAATGTGTTTAACCGTGCAAGTTGTCTTACATGTCAAACACTGTGGTTGTGGTTCCTGTTTCAAAATGAAAGAGTGAGTAAGCCTTGTATGACCAATTCGCAATCGGGATATAACGACTTGTTCTCTTCTTGATTTTCTTGATGTTGGTCTCCATTCTCCCAAAGTGGATTGAATTTGGAAGAGTTTATTGTGGATGTTATTGCTCCATTGTTGTTGCCATTTTGTGTGAATGAATTTATTATATAATCTCGTAAGTGACCGCCAAATCCATCGTTCCAATTAAAAGTAATTAGGCAATTAAAGATGCATTTGCAAGTATAGTTTATTTTTTCTCTTCTCCTATAAATTATATTAAGTATTTGTAAATTAGTTTTTTTTCAATGTACAGAAATGAAAAACACAAGGTGTTCATCTCCGTAAATTTTCATTCTGTCAAATTTATTTCTAGTCACGTTTTGCAATCTAATATTCAAATGATTTATTAAGAAGTAAATGAAAATCAAAGTTGGATACAAGGGATGCTATTTAAGTATTTCTATCTAATGCAAATAATTTATACAGCTGTATGGTTTCAAGTATTCCTATCTAATACAAATAGTTTACACAGCTGTATGGTTTCAAGTATTCCTATCTAATACAAATAACTTACACTGCTGCATGGTTTCAAGTATACTTATCTAATAAGAATAAAAACAATTTATACACATGTATATGGTTTCTTCAGTGTGGTTTCGTCACGAAAACTATCAAAATTAGACGAACCAAACATGCTGGAGAAATATGGACGAGTTCATAAGTGATGTACTCCTGTGGACCCCTTCACATGGACGAGCAAAAGCAGGACGTCCAGCTCGAACCTACATACAGCAGCTCTGTGCAGATATTGGATGTAGCCTTGAGGACCTGCCGGAAGCAATGAACGAAAGGGAGGGGTGGCGAGAGAGGGTCAAGGATATCCATGTTGATGGTGTGACATGATGATGATGATATGGTTTCAAGTAACAGTTTCAATTTAGTAATTATTAATTGTTTACAAACTGTTATATTGTTATAAATAGTAGAAAGGAATACATTATACGAGGTGCATATGTTACGTTTCCAGACTTTTTTTGTATGGGCACTTTTATTGATAGTACACACATGAAACTCTAGTCTCTTGCGAAGTAATCTACCCCGGCTGCAATACACTTGCTGTACCGTTCCAACAACTTCTGCAAGGCCTCATGGAAGTCCTTTTGTGTGAGCGTGTCAATGACCTTCCTCACAGCCACTTTCATCTCCTCAATTGTATCATAACGACAGCCTCTGAGCTCAGGGAATAAATAAAGTCACAGGGACCAACGTCTGGACTATAGGGAGGGTAAGGAAGTGTTTTGAGTCTGTGACAAGGATGGAGTTGTGGACTGGTGTATTGTCCTGGTGGAAATGCCACTGACCCGATTTGAAGAGTGCTGGCCTCTTCCGACGGAATCACTTGCTGAACTCCCTTAAAACCTCAACATAGTAACCCTAACCCTAACCCTTTGGCCAATCAAATGTGGTGTTCTGACTTCCTTACTCCTCCCACACCTCTCATCATCCCTCACAGACTCCCTGGCTTCCTTGAATCTCTTATGCCACTCAAAAACTGATGCTCGATTCATGCGAGATGGTGCAAAAGCAGTCCATACGTTTCTGTGGAATATTGTTCCAAGTTTAAAACACAATTTTATTGCATATCGTTCTTCTAAAGTGTCCTTACGTCCACATTGCATTTTTGAAATTCACCAGCTGTGACAATCAGACTATAGTAGGGTGTATTCCAATTGCTGCTGTAGCTGTTTTTTTGAACCTGAAATCGTAAAAATTGGTCAGTCATCTCATAACATGTTTAGCAATAACATACTGAATTTCCAAGAGTCTACGACAATTTTTAAATGCCTGTACAAAAAAAGTGTGGAAACCTATTGAAGGCCCCACATATCTGAGGAAATTCGAGAAAGATATCGGCCGAAAAGCTACGATTGAATCGACAAAGACGAGCAAAATAACACGAAAAATATCGGAGATTAAATCGTCCTCTAAATTTTTAAGGATATCTTGATAACGTGAAAGATTTTACAAGTGGGGTGAAAATGCTGAACGTCCCCGTCCACCGCCTCGTAGATTGCAGTTGATAGATTTCAATGGCTGTAGCTGTTGATTTGAACCTGAAATTATAAAAATTGGTCAGTCATCTCATAAGATGTATAGCAATAACATACTGATTTTTCAAGAGTCTACGACAATTTTAAATGCCCATACGAAAAAATTCTGGAAACTTATCGTGTGCACCAAGTATATGTGCAAATAACTCTTTAGAAACAGCAAAACGAAAATGTAAATATGAACCTAAAATAAACGCTATTCTATAGCCTATAGGCATAAAACAACCCTTGACAAGTTGAAATGCCGTTAAAATCAATGTATGTTTGAGAGTAAAGAAAATTACAATAAATTGAAAAATACCAAAACCTTGCCCGAGAGGCCAACAAAAAAGGCTTATATTTTATTCTCTAATAACTTGGATTACAAAATGTTTGTCTGAATTTGATATACAACAATTCTGAACATTAAAAAAAGTATTTTGTGTCTTTTTCTTTGTTAATGTCTGGTTTAGAGGGATTTGATTGACAATGTGTCTGCCGCCAATGAATCAAGAAGCCCCACACTGTCGTATATTTATTATTATGAAAAATATTGCTGTTGTTGGAAATATATTTCTCCTCATCATATTTCCTTTCTTTGGCTTCTTCTGACGTCAGTTGAACTTTACACTTTTTATTTCCTCGATGTCACAAATTGTTAATTTTTCAACTTTTTAGCCGGGTAGACAGTGCCCCTGTCTAAAATAAAAGCATGCATAATTAGAGGAACTTCGCTTTCATTCGAAGACATTTGAGAGTCTTCAACACATGCTAATCATGATGAGCAAAACAAATCATCTCCCATATTTTTCTGCGTCTTTAGTTCTCAGTCAAAGTTTTAGTATTTTGGGTAGAAATAAAGTTTTCGTAATCTATTTATCTATCTATCTATCTCTCTATCTATCTCGTTCTGTTCATATGTGTCCATCTATCTGTCTCCCTCTGTTCATATCTATCTATCTATCACTTGGGACGAGCTGTAGAACGCACCGACTACATTTTACATGGGGGAGAAAAACCCTCACAGCATGCATCCTGTTTATGACACTAGGCTGCATTCTAGTGAATCAGCAAATGACTTCAATTGCATTGTAAATTTTACATAGCAATGCTTGAGACCATTTAGCAGTGTACTAACAAATGACTGTTAAGTTGAATAATTCGTACAACATGGCAATACTTTGAACCAATGAACTGTGTGCAAATAAATCTAATTATCATATTTACCAACCCCTCCGCTCAGGCAGGATATGACACAAGGTCAATTTTTAAGCGGAGTTTAACAGGTTTGAATTCAGAGTTTTCCTTCTCCTAGACTAGTTGCCTCACCAAGACTGAAGAACCTAGTCTGCCCTACTATTTACCCATAGCTGGAGGGAGGATAACTGGATTCATACCTTTCCCAAGGGTATTAGTGCTATGTGAAATGCAATCAGTCTCGTCCAGGATTTGAACTCGTGTCCAATTCCTAGGACGATAACCATTACACTACGGGCACCTCCAAATAAATTTAATTATAAAATTTCATGAGTTCGAAAGAAATATTTGAAACAATTTATCTATGAGCAAATAAAACTATTAGGGTTAGATAGAAATACTTGAAACCATTTAACAGAGTACAATCAAATGAGCTCTGGCTCGTTTAAGAATTGATACCAGCAAACTATTCTTTTACAAATCATATTAAATAAATGAAAACCAAAGATCGTTTTTTACTTCATGATCGAACGGCACCAGTGTTTCTACTAAAAAAAAAAAACACAACAAAAAAAAAAAAAAACAACAAAAAACAACTTCCTTTCTCCCACAAAAAACAAAACCAAACAAAACAAAACATATTTTGTTTTTTTTCTCTCTTGTACAAACAAGCCTTACCACGTCCAAGAAATATTTACGCACATTGTCATATATCTTTTATTCGGCTACATATACTTAAAAAAGTACAAAATGTAATGTTGGCGACGGTAGTTGAGAGAAACCAGAAGGCTCCCTTTTCAATAGCTACTACATTTTACCCTTGATCATCATCATCATCATCATGTTGTGCCGCCAGCACGGATATCCTTGACTATCTCTCGCCACTTTTCCCTATCGTTCATCGCCTCCGGCAGGTCTTCTGGGTTACATCCTGTGTCCTCACATAGCTGCTGTATGTAAGTTCGGGCTGGTCGTCCTGCTTTTGCTTGGCCATATGTGGGGGTCCATAGTAGTGCGTCACTTACGAGCTCGTCTTTGCTTCTCCAGCAGTGTCCGGCGTGTCTGGCTCGTCTGACCTGTATAGTTTTCGTGATGGGAGGTAGGTGGTACCTTATATTGTTGAGTGTTAAGCAAGGCGGTATCAAGTACTATTTTTAAAGTCTTTGGTATAACGCGGCTGGGGATTGAACCCAGGTCACCCGGACCATTGGCGAACTTGTCCAATGAGGTGCCGCATACCTCTAGTCTTGTACCCAACTAACATACGATTCCTACAACTCTATTTGTCTCTCGGCCTAGTATAGTAAACGCACTTCTCTCGAGGGGGGGTGTCCTCGTGGTGTAATGATTAAAGCGATGGATTGCGGAATCGTAGTAAGCGAGTTCGAACTCCAGTCCCGCTATTAAGTTCACTTTCGGGCAAATACCCTTGGGAAAGGTATTGACCTCCCTATCCTCCAGCTATGGGTTAAATAGCACCACTACAGTTCTTCTTGAAGTATGGATTTGGCATTAAATAACCTGCAAAGGTTGATATTTCATTAAACAAAGCACTTCTCTCGAATATGAGTCTAGCAGATTGTGTTCTTTAGATTTTATAGGGCTTCCAATCTAGGAAAAGGAAAACCAGTTGTACTCAGATTAAAAACTGACCATATGTCACACTTTGCTCGGGGTGGAGAGTGTGTTAATAATCCTTTTCTATCAGAAGACCCGACACCTTTCGTCATGCAGCAATATAGAATAGTTAAAAAGGAGCTGCTGTGAGAGTGTTACCAGAGCTGGTCCCCGAAAACACGGTCACCATAATACTCGGCTGGTGATGAGTATGGTCGGATCTATAGTAAAGGCGCCTGCTGCAAGACGTTCTTTTTGCATATTTACACGTCATATCAACATAAGCTAGGAATTTACATTCATAGTTGGAACGGACATTTAAGTTAATTACATGTGTAGACAATTCTATGAATTTTCAAACGTTTCACAGCATCTGAGGAATCCAAGTTTCCCTTGTCACAATTCAATGCCTATTAGTTATCGTTTCTTTGATTGCACACAACTTGCATTCACTTCAGCTTGAAGCCATAACGCGGGTGTATTTATCATATAGATTACTTTTATCTTATTTTATCCAACACCACGGGACAAGATACGTTAATCATGATCGTCATTGAAGCAGTAAATATCTATCTATCTATCTATCGATCTATTTTTGTTCTGTTCATCTCTCTCTCTCTCTCTCTCTCTCTATATATATATATATATATATATATTAGAGTTTTTTCTATCTATCTATCTATCTATCTATCTATCTATGTTCTGTTCATCTCTCTCTCTCTCTCTCTTTTTCTATCAGTCTATTATAGATTTCTCTCTCTCTCTCTCTCTCTATATATATATATATATATATATATATATATATCTACTTTTGTTCTGTTCGTCTCTCTCTCTTTCTCTCTCTCTCTATCTATCTATCTATCTATCTCGTTCATCTCTCTCTCTCTCTCTCTCTCTCTCTCTCTCTCTCTCCGTCTCTATCTATCTATATATCTATCTATTTTTGTCGTCATCTCACTCTCACTCTCTCTCTCTCTCTCTCTCTCTCTATATATATATATATTGTTCTGTTTCTATCGCTCTCTCTATCTATCTATCTATCAGTTGGCACGAGTTGTAGAATACACCGACTACATTTTTACTGAGGGAGTAGAACCCTCACAGCGTGCGTCCTGTTTATGACACTAGGCTGCATTTTAGTGTCTCAGCAACTGACTGTTAAATTACATTATAAATTTTACATAGCAATGCTTAAAACCATTTAGCAGAGTACAAACAAAGGATTGTTAAATTGAATAATTAGTATAACATGGCAATACTTTGGACCAATGAACAGTGTGCAAATAAATTTGATTATAGAATTACTAGAGTTAGACAGAAATACTGGAAACCATTTATCTGTGGACAAATAAAATTACTAAAGTTAGATAGATATACTTGAAACCATTTAACCAAGAGCAAACAAATTATTTCTGTTTATTTGTCACTGCCTCCCACCAGATACAACTTGACACACGGTCAAAAGCCCGAAGGCCAATTAAAGTGGGGGTAAAGGGGAGGGGAAGGTCGGGAACGAGCCGAGACTCGAACCCTGCTGGTCTATGCTGCTCATCGGCTCACTTGGTGCAATGTGAGCCTGATGAGGAAAGCAGTTTCACGAACCCAAATGTGGGTCCGGGTACGTATGCCGGGTTATGGCTTGAACTAGACAGTGCCATACAAAGGTTTTGAGAAAGTCCGCGGGGACCTCTGCAAACAAATCATCTCTAGCTTGTTTAAAAATTGTTACCTGCAAACTATTCTTTTGAAAATATTTAATCTATTCGTATAAACAAGATTGGACTTTAAATAATCAAGTGTTGATATGCCGTAAAAGACAATCTGGTATCTATCTATCTATCTATCTATTGCAGACTTTATCTTCCAAAACACAGAAGTTATTTTCCACCTATGCTTGGAGCAATAACAATTAAAAAACTAACCCTCACCAAAAAATGTTCAACTTGTTGCCTTAATTCTCTCTCTCTCTCTCTCTCTCTCTCTCTCTGTCTCTCTGTCTCTCTTGTTTCATTCTTTCATATCTTTCATATCTGTGAATTTGAAGGCAAACAGAAGTTTCTTGTATTTTCATTGAAAAGAAAGATTCAGTTTAAGATTCTCACCGGACGATTTAAGAAAAATGCATTTAACTTGTTCCTTCTCATAATCAATTACCCAGTCGGCTGGGGCAGTTGAATATACCGACTGCATCTCTACTGAGGGGTAAGACTACCTCAACGAGTGTCCTAGATATGACACTAAGCAATCTAATGGTGACGCTCCGCTAATGCTGGAGCTTTTAGGAATGCGGAGCACCCCGTCATTGTCATCGCTCCCAGGACCCCTCTGGCCTGGAGAGATAGCACCTGATAGGGTCTTACCTATGGGTAAAATAAAACTAAAGCGTGTACTTATGCTAAATTGAATTGTTTGAAATAGAACTGTTTTTGACATTGAACCTGTGTACTTATGGTAAACGGAATTGTTTGAGATAGAACTCTTTATATGTATAAAAAGGGATTTGGCATGAAATAACCTACAATGGTTGATGTGCCACAAAACCCAACCAACCAAACCAAGACTAAATCCTATAATCAAGAATCAACAACTGTTGAACAGTCTGTTCAAAATGATGACATTGGTAAGTTAGCTAGAGTTCAGTATCTATCTATCTATCTATCTATCTTGTTCATATCTATCTATCTATCTATCTATCTATCTATCTATCTATCTATCTCGTTCATATCTATCTATCTATCTATCTATCGCAGAATCTTTATATGTATGTATATACGTATGTTTTTATCGACCCCTTCGTAAGCGCAAAATGTAACACTAGGTAAATTTTCAAAGCAGAATTTAACAGGTTAGAATTCAAAATTTTCCTTCTCCTAAATTGGTAACCATATCAAGTTTAAAGAGTCCAGTTTGACCTAATATTTACTCCTAGTTGGAGGGGAAATAATTAAATGCATACCTTGCCGAGCTTCATTCAGATTTTGATTCAAATCACGAGGTCCATTTTCAACGAAGATAGCAATTACCCCAAGAGTATCTATCTTTCTATCTATCTTGGTCTGTTCATATCAACTCTGAATTAGAGTGGACCTGAGAGTAATGACAACGAATGAGTACTCCACATTCCCCAAAGCTCCAAGGATTAAGCCTTACCATCATTTGCAGTTTAGTTTCCTATCCAGGATACTCGTTTAGTTAGGGTCTTACTCCTCTGCAGAGATGCTGTCAGTGTATTCCACACCCCCAGCCGACTAGACAATGTAGGCTGAAGCATCATTACCAGTAACTAAGGGATGCCCAAGAACATCTCACAATGTCACGAAGCTTTGTTGAATTTCCTTTGTTAAGTCGAGTTGACAATAAAGAATCCCTATTCGATTGGATATATATTTATTATCCTAATATGTTTCGATGTTTCTGACCACTGTCCACATCTTCCCAACGTTAACTCAATATATATTGACAGCCTAGGGAACATACAAACAGATTGGGTTGGGCATATCTAGAGACAACTGACTCATCATTCGATTTAGCCTCAATAGAACGTTTTCAGATGTCTTTGACATATTCTTTCACGACTTTATCGGCATGGAACTTAGAGGTAATCCCTGATGAGGTTTGACGTGATTTAGTTATAATGTTGGGCTAAAAAGTTCTTATTAAGGAGAATGATAAAATAAAACGAAAAAAAGTACGTAATGACCACTGAATATAGCCAAACATAATCTTTAATTGATTGATTATTTTGAAATAGTTGACTTTAACGACATTTCAACACGTCTGGGTTTATTTAAAGCTTAGAGGTTAGTTAATGATGTTTATTGTTGGTTCATATTCACATTCTTGTCTACTTGTTCCTTAAGAGGTTTTTTTGCAAATAGATCTATACGAATCATAGATGACGTTGCATACTGAGCCGTCAATCAGAGATTTCTCTAAATTGGATGCACCTGTGTAAATAAGCGGAAGCAGTCCGTGGTTTATCGGAAGTTATGGGCGTTAAGAAATGATATATGCTGATGCCGCGGGAGGGTCCGAGTCAGCTGAGTCAGACCCAGCTTGCCGTCACTGAAAGCACCCACCGGGACAGCGACTCACAGTGCCTCCGGTTGAATAACCCCGGGTCGAGAAGAATGAGAAGTGCTAGGTGGGGTTTTGAAGATAACACAGCGTGGTATAGTTTAGAGAAGAAGTTATGGGTCAAATCAATATAGCAATCTGTCTTCGTTTCTGTCCGTCCGTCTGTCTCTCACACACTACAGAGATTTGATCCTTTCAAAAGAATAAGAAGACCAATATATTCTTATGTTGTGATTCTACTTTCATCACGGTATATAATAACGGGGCCCTAACATTCTGGGTCACAGTAGACTTTGGAGTAATGACAATAAGACGTACTCTACAATTCTCGGGTATCCAAAACAGAAGCAACCTTTTGGGTGGTGGGTCTTATATCTCTGCAGGGAATATAGTCAGTATATTTTATGCCTCGCCGCTAGGCCTCAATATGTGCGAAGATCATTAAATAAGTTTCCAGATTTTTTTCGTATGGACACTTTTATTGATAGTACACTCATGAAACTCTAGTCTCCTTCGAAGTAATCCTCTCCGGCTGCAATGCACTAGTTGTACCGCTCCAACAACTTCTGCAAGGCCCCATTGAAATCCTCTTGTTTGAGCGTGTTAATGACCTATGTCATAGCCTCTTTCATCTCATCAATTGTCTCATAACGACAGCCTCTGAGCTTAGGGAATAACCAAAAATCACAGGGGGCGAGGTCTGGACTATAGGGGCGGTGAAGAACTGTCTTGATCCCTATCTTGGTCAATTAGTCTGTGACAAGGATGGAGTTGTGGACTGATGCATTGTGCTGGTGGAAATGCCACTGACCCGATTTGAAGAGTGTTGGCCTCTTCCCTAGGAATCTCTTGCTGAACTCCCTTAAAACCTCAACACAGTAACCCTAACTCTACCCCTTTGGCCAATCAACTGTGGTGTATTGATTTCCTTACCCCTCCCACACCTCTCATCATCTCTCACAGACTCCCTGCCTTTCTTGAATCTCTTATGCCACTCAAAAACTGATGCTTGATTCATGCAAGATGCTCCAAAAGCAGTCTGAAGCATTCTGTGGCATTTTTTCCAAGTTGAAAACAGAATTTTATTGCATATCGTTCTTCTAAAGTGTCCTCACGTCCACATTGCATTTTTGAAATTCACCAGCTGTAACCATCAGACTTTAGTAGGTTGCATTCCAATTGCTGCTGTAGCTGTTCATTTGAACCTTAAATCATAAAAATAGGTCAGTCATTTTATAAGATATATAGTAATAACATGCCGAATTTTCAAGAGTCTACGACAATTTTAAGTGCCCGAACCAAAAAAGTGTGGAAACCTATTGAAGGCCCCACATATCTGAGGAAATTCAAGAAACATATTGGCCGAAAAGCTACGATTGAATCGACAAAGACGAGGGAAATAGCATGAAAAATATCGGAGATTAAATCGTCCTCAAATTTTTTAAGGATATCTTAATAACGTGAAAGATTTTACAAGTGGGGTGAAAATGCTGAACGCCTCCGTCCCCCACCTCGTCGATTGCAGTTGATAGATTTCAAGAAAGGTTACCAATGCTGTGTGTTGGATTTCATTGTAAACTTGACGATATAACCTCGTGTCAAATCAAAGAAAAGAGACTAGTGTCTGACGAGTAGAAAGGTCAGAGACTAATATTCATGCAAAGAGAAAATGTCAACACAGATCAAGGCAGGCGGACGAGTATATTTAGAATTCTAAATAATTTATTTAACAGAGTGAGATAGCAATTGAAGATTAAACAATACTCGTGTCTTCAAAACTATCAACCGCATTGTATTTCAGTCATCAGAGGTGGCGTAACGGTTATTAGAACGGAAAAGAATATTGTCGAAACGAGTTCAATTCATGCCAGTGGAGGCTAGTGGTGTACCGGTCATCTCCAAAGAAATCGACAGTGCAAACGAGTTCAAATCCTGGATGAGATTATTGAAGTTTCACTTCACGTTGTAGCCTTTTAGAAACTCTGACTCAAAATCCCCATTTAAAGTTGACCTTGAGTCGTTTTCTGTTTTTGCGAAGGTTTTGGATTAATACGTACTACAATGCATGCTGCTACTACAGCTAATACTACAACAATAATTCTTTCTATCTGTATTATTATTACTACTACTACAATTTTTGCTAATATTTGTGCTAGTACTACTATAATTCTTAGTATAACTATTAGTACTGCTATTACTCTTAATACTTCTTGTAGTAAGATGGGCAGGACTTTTTAACCGGTCTATGAGAATGAGAACTGTAAATTAAAAAAACCATCATTACTAAATATAAAAATTGACCTAGACTCACATCCTACCAGTGATGTAAGGGATGGAGTAAAAAATACAGGTCAAGCCAATTTATTGTAGAAATAAAGGGATGCCCTCTCAGATGCGGGTTCGCTTTTTGTGAATTCAATAATCTGCGGAAATATCCAGTTTTACTTAATAAGAGTCCCAAAGCAGAAGACTGTAGTTTTCATTTACATTTTGTATCCCTCAGGTTTCTATACAAAAGTAGGAAATCGAAACCAATCATGGACATTTATTTTTTGAAATTGAAACCATCTTTGAAAAAATATCGCAACAGAACACGGGTACAACAGCTAGTGATAAAAAAAAGAACTATGGTCAAGCAGATCTAGAAAGACGTAGTCGGAGACTGATATTGAGAGAGAGTGACTGTGGAAGGAGAGTCTTAACGGAATGCTTGAAGGTCAGGTGGACAGTTCGAAGAAGATTAGAAAGATGAAAAAGTTCCGACATCGTATATTCATTAGGAATTCTGCTTTTCCAAGACACTTCCAAGGAAATAAACAAGGATCTTGTTTTGAATCAAAGTTGATCTTCTTTGTTATTCAATGGCATATCAACCTCGGGTTATTTAACGCCATATTCACCCTTTTAGAAGAACATTAGTGGTACTATCTAACCTATAGATGGGAGGATAAGGGGGTTCATACCTTTACCAAGGGTATTTGTTCGAAAGTGAACGTAAATTTGCCACTGGAGTTCGAACTCGCTTACTACGATTCTGCAGTCCAGCGCTTTAAATATTACACCACGGGGAGCCCTTGTTGTTGTTGTTGCTGTGGATTCACTTTCGCCACAATGATCAACTTCTTCCACGAGATAATCATCGCATTTGTGTTGATTTGCTTCCCGCAAACACCAGAGAGCCTTCTCCTGTAATAGGTTGACTGATTGCTTGATTTTAATGGCATGTCAAATTTTCCGGGATTATTTTATGCCGTTAGGATAGGGAATCCCTTTCGTTTTATGTCCATTTTAAATTTTTTGTGTGGTTTTGTTTTTGTTTTTTCTTTTTACACTCGGTCCGATCAAACAGGAATAACTTTTAAAAAGACTTATTTGACCCATAGATTGAAATATAACTCCGAGCCAGAGTTGATCTGAGAGTAATGATAATCAAGAGATACTCAACACTCCTTAGATATCAAGAAGTGAAGCCTTACCATTTAATAAAGTTTAGTGTCATATCCAAGGCACACTATTTAAGGGAAATATTACCCCTCTGCTAAGAACACAATTCGCATATTCTAAACCCCACTGACATTTAGTATACTTTATCCACAGAACAGACATCAATTTGAAGTATCTGGATATTTTTGATTTTTATTTGGAACAAATCTGACTAAAGAGCCTCACTAAGTCAACATTAAATTCAAACTAAAAACAGGGGTCTTACTTGCCTACTCGCATTTACTAATCGACACAATGTTCGGAGACATATTTTCCGAGATCGCATCTATAGAGAATAAAAACATTAGCGAATTCATTGATAATGAGCATCACCTACCTAAAACCTGCTCTTCGGTTCTGCCATGACCTCATAGAACCAACATGTGAATTGAGTTTTGGAGAAGTTGAAAAGAGTTGGATTAAGAAAAACATGACATGCCAAGTCCTGCGGGAGACAAAGCCCAGGCCAGATATCCAAGCGCTTCGGCCGTTGTTCAAGGGCGCCAGGGGTCATGGGGGCCACTGATCCAGGATCTGAGATAAATAGAGAAGCGGAAATTTGCAGCAAATCTGATTTGGTTGAGGGGGAGCCGGCTGCTCGACCGGCGCAAAATCTATTATTTTCTACTACAAATAAACTGGCAGCACAACCAACTCGTGATTCTCAAGACAACTATGTCATCGATTTTGCTGCAGTGGTTGAAGGGGTTCAAATTGCTCGACTATACCTGGAACAGTCTGTGACTTTCACAGAGAGAGAGAGAGAGAGAGAGAGAGAGAGAGAGTGGGAGAGGGAGAATGAAAAGAGTTGAAAATAGCGAGACAAAGGCAAATAGATAAATATATAAATACATATATATGTGTACATTATATGAATATATACTGAGAGAGAGAGAGAGAGACAGACAGACAGACAGACAGACAGAGAGAGACAGAGAGAGAGACAGAGAGGAATATATAGAGAAAGCGAGAGTGGTGACCTTATCTATGTATGTATATATCTATCTATCTATCTATCTATCCAAGGGGAAGGTTAAAACATCGATCGACTGAAAAGTTTATGACGTTCTGTCTGCTCTTGATTTCTTTTCATAAGAGGATCCATGCATTACTTGCTGGGCTATACCTGAAACTGCCGGTAGGTTTCGCATGCACACACACACACACACACACACGGTTAGATAGATAGATAGATAGATAGAGAGAGAGAGAGAGAGAGAGAGAGAGAGAGAGAGAGGATATCTTTCTATCTATCTATCTATCTACGGTGTAGGTTAAAAAGTCCATAGGCTGAAATACTACATGATGACGTCATATCTACTACTGTAAACTATTTAACAATGGGATCCAACCACTACAACAAAGATGGAAGTAGTGGCGCACCGCAAGGTAAATATGTTTTAAAATAAACCTCATTTCGTCTCAATTCATGTAAGCGCCTTGGTTAACATATGAACTTTTCAGCTGACCTTCGTAAGTATATATATATATATATATATAACAGAATAGCGAAGAAACTGAGTCAGCAGCGTTTGGTGCAGTTTCTCGTCGTCGCCTTCGTCAGACTTGGCTAATGATCACATGGCCTTATGATTACAATGGCGAGAAATTGACCATTACAAAAGGTCACTGACTCTGTGTCTGCGCTGTCCTAACTTTGATATATATGCTCTCTCACAAATATAGAACACCTCTTATTTATAGATATAGCAAACTAGATTATATATATATATATATATATAAAGAGAGAGAGAGAGAGAGATTATTAAATCCACGTGAAACTCTACGTAACGGACTCAACGAGAAAATAATTTTGATATTTTAGGTATTAGACCCGGTTTGCTCTCGTAATATTGAGCAGTTTTTGAGCATCTTTAGTTACTTGCATTTTATCTCCTTAAAAATTAAAAACGGTTTTGGAAAAATCGATCCACAACATCACAGATTCTGACAATCCATCGAATCATCAAAGGAATGCATGCAAAAAATCTCGAGGCAACACTATTGTTCAATTTCTTCAAGGCATTTGAGAAAGGATATAGCAAATACTACCTCCCCACAAAACTGTATAGGCTTTAATAATGATTTACAAAAACACGAAAGCAGTGGTTTGCTCACCTTATAAGGACACTGACTTTGATATTATCACCAGGAACTTACAAAGAGATACATTCGTCATAAATATATTTATAATCTGTCTAGATTGTATATCAGGCATATTGTTGTACACTGACCCTTGACCGAGCCGTCACTCAGAGATGCACCTGAGTAAATAAGTGGGAGAAGAAGCGGAAGCAAGTGGACGTTACAAAAGAATATAGGCAGGTGCCGGCGGCAGTTGAGTTTGTTGTTGACAGGAAGGCCAGAGTGAGGGCCAGCTTGCCGGCTGAGGGCTGTGGCAGAAGATGCGGAAGAAGTGCTGCTATGGTCAGGAGAAGAAGTTGGGTCACTATAGCAGTCTGTCTCTGTCTCCACTCATCTCTCACACACCACAGAAGCATTAACCCTTTCGAGAATAAAGTGTGAGAGATACATATCTTTATAAAGAAGTGTGTTCGTTTGTTCATTGAAGTTCGTAAATTATGTCTGATTATGTTTCCGCTTGTATATGTATGTGTCTATGCAACAATATAAATAGACCTAATAATAAGAAACTACTAAAAAAAAAAGAAACAGGCGATTTCCCACAGAAACTAGGACTGATGCCAACTACGCGGATGATCTAGGTCTTCTCGCAAATACTCCTACCCGAACCGAATCACTGCTGCGTAGCCTGGGATAAGCAGCAAGAATTCATGCTTTAAAGAAGGTAGAGCCATCCCCAACAGAAGTGATAAACATCCGAAATCAGTAAAACAATTCACATACCTCGACAGCAGTATCTCATCTACTGAAAGCCAGGTGATGCATAGGGAAGGTGTGGACTATTATTGTCATCTAATCGACCATATGAAAATCTGATCACTTTGATAAAATAAAACGGAATTTCTTCCAACTGGTGGCCGTGTCCGTACTACTGTATGGATGTACCACATGGACTCTAAAGTAATGCATGAAGAGAAAGCTACATGGAAACTACACAAGAATGCATCGAGCTGGAATAGCAAATCCTAGAAGCAGCACACTATAATACAGCCGCCGTACAGCCTCTTATCTCCCATCTCACAAACCATCCAAGTACGACAAGCGAGACACGCTCAGTAATGCTGTTGAAGTTAGAAAGAACGCATAAGTGTCGTTCTCCTATGGACTTTCACGCATAAGCACACCAGTGCAAGTCAATCAGCAGAGACTTACATACATCAGTTTTGCGCGGACACTGGATGCAGTCTAGCTGACCTGCTGGAAGTGATGGACAACAGGGATGGATTATGAGAGAGTCAGCCTAATGTAATGATGATGTTCTTTATATATATATATATATATATATATATATATAGAGAGAGATGATGATGAAAACGACACACTCACCGACAAACAGAAAGACAGAGATTGAGACTGAGAGAGAGACAGCGATCATAGATTACTATAGACGCACACAAACTAAGTACGAACGGATAACGGAAATAAGTTGGCGACTGTAGTCGAGGGCGACCAGAAGGCCCCCTTTTCAATAACTTCTACACCGAGGTGTAGATGAGGGCGCAACTCCTTTCCTTGGAGTTGCGCCCTTGATACGTACCTTATATTGCTGAGTGTTAAGCAAGGAGGTATCAAGTACTATTTTTAAAGTCTTTGGTATGACACGACCTGGCATTGAACCCAGGTCTCCCGGACCATTGGTGAATTCGGTTTCTGGCAAGAGCACATAGCCTTTTTCCCAAGTTCAAAGGAACTCTTTTTCCCCAAATACATTTTAATCACATAGCCACGGTACTATATACATACAAAATTGAAGGTGTAGGGTTACCTATCATCTTTACCCAAAGTTTGTGACCGGTATTGATCAAATTAAAGGAACATATCTTGAAAAATTTATGAAAGATACAGACTTTCTCAGCTGCGGGTCTTTTAGATAAATCGATCAAATTGTAGGAAAAAATGTCAAACTCATAATGACGTCATCGATTGTGTGAAAATTTTACGCCATTTTTACATAAGTGACACATCTTAAATTCAATTTTAACCTCGGAAGACGGCATTTCAGCGGAACTGTTTTCGTTAGTAGAGAAAAAAGAATCCTTTGAGCTTTCTAAAAATTACCCGGAAATTATTTTCCCCTTTTTTTCTTTCATGAGAAAATCGCAGTTAAAATTAGGTGTTTTTTCAAGAACGAAAATTTAGAATGATAAAATTGGGGAAGGTTAACAAGAAGCCCCTGGGCTATCTCTGCGCTTGTGGAGCTCAACTATTATTGTTAAGGGATCGAATCATGTTAAAGGCAGGGTTAGAAGTTAAATCTCAAAAAGTTCTCTTTGGAGATCACACCAAAAATAGCCCAAATCAGAAAAATCTGAAAACATGCTAAAATATCAAAATTTTGCCAACTTTGAGCAGCCTCAAACCAAAAACTGGCTTTGCAAGTCAATTAATTTGACTTTTCTCATGCATTTTTAAACGTTAACAGAAAATGTGTGGCAAAGTTGAGAGGTTCTACCGTTGTTGTGACTGATGAATCTAAATTGGTTATATCAAGAAGATGAACCTTTTCCAAAAATTCACAGAATATAAACATTTGCGTTAATTGCCGATACAGGGGTTGTTTTAGGCACTGAATTGATATCAATTTGGCGAGATATAGAAAATTAGGATATTGAATACTTGTTTCGACACATAAGTCTTACGGGCCCATAAAGTTTCAAGTTAACAAATGCCCATTTGAAGTGAAGTGTTTAAAGTTGTGAATGTGTACGATCGTATGTGATCGTACGAGTACTGTGAGTATACGGGTGCGCTAAGAATACGTAAGTATGCAAGTGCTTTGAGTGCATTGAGTGAGGTGTTAGTATAAGTTCAGTGAATGTACAATGTTATTAAGTCTACCAGTGCGGTAATTGTATGGGTTCAGTGGTTGTATGACTATAGAAAATGTGCGGGTGCTTTGTGTTTAAAAGTGCAGTGGGTGCACAAGTGTATTAGATGGTGAGTACCATGATTCATGAGCGAAGAAAATATTTTGCGAGGACAGTGAGTATATGAGTACAGTTATGCTGTATACTGCTCCTGGGGTTCTTCCATGCGGGCTGCACACAACAGATGGATTTGATAACAAAAAAAAAAATGAAGATTTGTATATAAAAGAACTAATTGATTTTCTTTATTACCCCGGCTTGGTACAAATGTGGAGTCTAAGAGAAAGAGTCGGAGAGATTATGAATGCATACGGAGAATTGAAGGGAGATCTCTTTACTTCGAGCGTAACATTTAAACATGGCTGCTTTTATAAATACATCTACTCAAGGTTGACAACTCATATCCGGTCAGGCCACCAAAACATTTTCCTTCTGGTTGGCGATACTAGTACTTTTGCTTCTGGGCTTTTGTCTGTTATTTCCGTAGTCTTATATCTAGTTCATTTCATTTTTCATTTCAATGTA
>OY757914.1:108222575-108275075 GCA_963585895.1 Sepioteuthis lessoniana
CAAGCAGTTCTATTTGACCCATAGATATAACCCAATCAGGTGCTATCACTTCAGGGTACTCTATATTCCCCAAATCTCCAAGGCTCTAACCTCATCATCAGATTGTTTACTGTTATATCCAGGGCACTCATGGAAGGTGTCTTACATCTCTGCAGAGATGGAGTTGGTGTATTCTAGAGCCTAGCCGACTAGAATGCAGATTACTTGTATTAGATTGGAATACTTCATTTCATATAACCGTGTGCAAAAAAATCTTTACAGATTCTACACACTTCGCCAGGTTCTGTGTTTCGTCTTCCTTTTAAATTCAATCCATATTTTGCCTTGAAGTGCATGTATATATATATATATATATATATATATATATATATATATATATATATATATATATATTGCGGGAATAGATTACTAAATGTTAAATTTTGAAAATTCCGAAGGGCAAGTTACAAGTATTGATCACAAAACGTTACTATTCTCGACAATGGAATTGACTAAGTTGTAATTTGCGAAACCTTTTGCTTAGATGTGGCACAAGACCACATGAATAGGGAATCTAGCGAGAGTCGAACTCACTCGTGAAGGTTTGCTAGTCTAGTATACCAACCATTACACTAACCGAAGCGCCCTTGGAATTCACTAAGTTTGATATGATTATGTGTTATGAAATTTTGACATAAATATGTTGAATTTACTAAATATGTTTTTAATATTGTGCGGAAGAATTTTGAGTGCTTAAGCAACACGTATTTTGCTTCTTAGGAATACATACCACTGGTATGTGTCTATGTATAGACAACAGGACAAAGAGTGTAGAGAGAGAGAGAAAGGTAGCCAAAAAGCGAAGACGGAGGAAAAGAGAGCGTGAGAAAATGTAGCGAGAAACTAAATTACTGAGAGAGAGGGGGGGTACTGGGAGTGAGAGAATATATATATATATATATATATATATATATACACACACAAACAAACACACACACACACACACACACACACATATATATATATATATGTGTGTATGTGTGTGTGTGTATTGTTTAAAAAACAAGAAATTTAGAAATAATATTCCATTTCTATGACAGATTTATTTTGCTCGTCAGATGGAATTCAAATAGAGTTTGGTTACTTTTTTTACAGTTAAACGCCGGCCATATATTTCCCGTTATATCGCGTTGTGATCTATTTTACTTAAAAAAAATTAACGGTTACGAAATTTTTCTTATATATATACGTGGTGCCTTCAATAAGTTTCCAGACTTTTTTGTACAAGCATTTAAAATTGTCGTAGACTCTTGAAAATTCACTATGTTATTGCTGTACATCTTATGAGATGACTGACCAATTTTTATGATTTCAGGTTCAAATTAACAGCTACAGCAGGAATTCGAATACACCCCACTAAAGCTTGATTGTCACAGCTGGTGAATTTCAAAAATGCAACCTGGACGTGAGGACTCTTTAGAAGAACGATATGCAATAAAATTCTGCTTTAAACTTGGAACAAAATGCTGCCACAGAAACGTATGGAATGCTTCCGACTGCTTTTCGACCATCTTGCATGAATCGAGCATCAGTGGTATAAGAGATTCAAGGAAGGCCGGGAGTCTGTGACGGATGATGAGATGTGTGGGAGGAGTAAGGAAGTCAATACACCAGAGTTGATTGGCCAAAGGGTTAAGGTTAGGGTTAGGGTTACTATGTTGAGGTTTTAAGGGTGTTCAGGAAGAGATTCCTTGGGAAGAGACCAGCACTTTTAAAATGGGGTCAGTGGCATTTCCACCAGAACAATTCACCAGTCCTTGTCACAGACTATTTGACCAAGATAGGCATCAAGACAGTTCCCCAGCCTCCCTATAGTCCAGACCTTGTTCCCTGTGACTTTTGCTTATTCTCAGAGATCAAGGAAAACCTTAGGGCTGTCGTTATGAGACAATTGATGAGATGAAAGAGGCTGTGACGAAGGTCATTGACACGCTCAAACAAGAGGACTTCCATGGGGCCTTCTAGATGTTGCTGGAACGGTACAACAAGTGCATTGCAGGTGGAGGAGATTGCTTCGAAGGGGACTAGAGTTTCATGTGTGTACTATCAATAAAAGTCCCCATACAAAGAAAGCCTGGAAACCTATTTAATGATCCTTGTATTTATATAAATATATATATAAGGAATGTTGAGGCAGAAAAGTTGAAGGCAGGGAGAACAGAGTGTAAGAAAAAGTTGGTAAAAGACAGGGTTGAAAGAGAGAGATAGGGGGGAGATGGAGATAGATTGAAAAACGTGTTTACTATAAAGAGTGAGAGACTAAAAGCAAAACGACAAAAACCTATCTGATATATCTAGTCTATATTCGAGGGTCATTCCATAAGTGAATTCTTACTTTTGACCAAGGAAAAAAATCCCTTCTTTTTCAATATAATCTCCAATTTTGAAACATATTTTCTCCATCGAAAAATAAAGCTTTTGTATTCTGTCAGCATAGAAATCTTTGGACTGTGCATTTTAACCATTTGCTTCGCTTCATCATAGCTTGATTACTTTGTTCCATACAGAAAAGCCTAAACAAGTTTACATCAGAGGGAGCCAGCTTGGGATTGTAAGATGGAGTGGTACTATTTACCAACCCCTCCGCTCGGGCAGGATATGACACAAGGTCAATTTTTAAGCGGAGTTTAACAGGTTTGAATTCAGAGTTTTCCTTCTCCTAGACTAGTTGCCTCACCAAGGCTGAAGAACCTAGTCCGTCCTACTATTTACCCATAGCTGGAGGGAGAATAAGGGGGTTCATACCTTTCCCAAGGGTATTTGCCCGAAAGTGAACGTAATAGCGCAACTGGAGTACGAACTCGCGTACTACGATTCCGCAGTTCATCGCTTTAACTATTACACCACGAGGATGGAGTGGTAACTCTCTTCATCCAAAGTAAATGATGGATTCGACTGTCTTGCGTTGTCTTGTTGAAACCCAGCAACACCTGACTCTATAAAAGACAATCTTCATATAGAATTTTATGCGGTGTATCCTCAGAACTTCTTAGTCGTTGAGCAATTTTATCTATGGTAACTCTTCAGTCAGCCAAAAATGAGCACATCAACTGAATCCACTATTTCAGGCGAGCTCACCATTATGAGTTTGTAGAGCTTGTAATCGTCTTGATTGTTATTTTGATCATATTTTGTTTATTTGTGAACATTTGACGAAAACATATTTCTCCTTACACGTCATTCATTCATTCTCCTGCAAATTTCAAATGGTTTGCACTTTTCAATCACCAAACTTTGATGACATACCTTTTTTTAAAGCCTGAAGTATAGTTTGATTTGTGGCCATTTTGAATAGCCTCAAAACTAATATTTTGTGAGATTTGAATAATTTTTCCTATGAACCAATTCTAAACAAAGCAGAGTTGATATTTATTAATATTTTTTAAAAAAGTTACTTTCTTTTATGAATTACCCGCGTATGCTCGATTTATTCAAACGGGGAGATGGTTCGGGTAATATAAACATTGTGATCCGTACACCTTCATACACAGATATATAGATCGATCGATCATGCGAGCGAGCGATCAATAGATAGATATGAATATTCTATCTCTTTCTCTCTCTCTCTCTCTCTCTCTCTCTCTCTCACACACACACACACACATATATATATATACATATCTATTTATAAAGAGAGAGGGAGAGAGATAAAGAGAGAGAGAGAGAGAGAGAAGAAGTGACTGGGAGAGAGAGAGAGAGGGGTACGGAAAGGAAGTGGGAGAAGGAGAGAGATATGAACATTCTGAGATTAATAGACATAAATTGTCTGAGATAGCTAGTTTGATTGAGATGAACAGAATGACATAGATAGATAGATAGATAGATAGATAGATAGATAGATATAAAGTGGCTTAGATCGACAAAGTTATGCCAAAAATAAATAGAAAGAAAAGAAGTTATCTATCTATCTATCTATCTATCTATCTTTGAATGTTAATATCAAGCAAGCGAGCTACCACAGATTACTTGAAAAAGTTAGTTGAGATAATACATCTGAAATAACTGGAAACTTCTGTTACAAGTGCGCAACCATTTCTGCACACACACACACACACACAGACACACACACACACACACACACACACACATATATATATATATATATATATATATATATATATATATATATATATATTCTTTCCAATGCAACAAGACAATTTATAAATTGATTATTTTCTGGTTCAATAACCCTGCAAAGCAGATTCTTTTGACTGTTATCAGTAATGCTGTGCGTTAAACACAGCCAAGTAAGAAACGCCTATAATCTTAGAAATATTCTTTCTAATAATATACTCTCAGTAATTTCACGCTCTTTGAATAAACGAAAAAAAAGAACTTGGAATTTAGCTTGCCAATTATTCTTAAAAGATAAAAAATATGACTCCGGAAAAACTGACCAATAATTCGATGTCATTTTATCCTGCACTGAAAAACGCACGCACGCTCGTACGCAACGTACCCACCTTTATATATATATATATATATATATATATATATATATATATATATATATACGCAAACACACACACACACACACACACACACACACACACAAACACACACACACATATATATATATATATATATATGAAAATGCATGAATATGCAAATGACCCAGTCGATTGGGACTGCAGAATACACTGACTGCATCTCTGCAGAGGGGTAAAACTGCACCAACGATTTCTCGGATATGACACTAAACAATCTGATAGCGAGGCTCCAGTAATGTTACAGCTTTAGGGAATGCAGTGCATCCTTTTATTGCCATCACTCCCAGGTCCACTCTGGCTCGGAGTGGTAGCATCTGATAAGGGTCCTATCTATGGGTTAAATAGAACTAAACAGTGTACTTATGCTAAGCCAAATTGTCTGAAAGAATTGTCTTTTAGATTTAACTTGCATACTTACGTTAAACGATATTATTTGAAATAGAACTGTTTATATGTATAAAAATGGATTTGGCATTAAATAACCTACAGTGGTTGATATGCCATAAAATCGAACCAAACCGAATATGCAAATATAGCAAGGTCTTCAGAGGATGATTTTATTCATATCTAAAATATTTGAAATATTTGCCAACTTTTCCGTTTCGGTTGGTTTTCATATTCAACCATCATCAGAGCGTTTAAACATGTATTATATCTTCTGAATTTCATTTAGATAAACGTTTATTATTTGATAAATGAAACAGAAAAGTTGTTCATGAAAAAACAGTGAAACATTAACGTTGGTAAATTATTCAGCTATTTATAAAATCATTCTTGAAAGATTTCGTTTTTTCCTATTTGCACAATTTCATAGCGTCGGATTTACTTCCGTTTACCCCAAAGTATTGTTAATGGGTACTCAATGAGACATTAACTCACTAGTGTTAGCAGTTTGAATGGTTTTCAGTTGGTTATGGCTGTATATGAGGGTCACTCCTCTCTTTTTCTTAGAGTGTGTTTACCTTAGTCTGCTTTACTCCTCATTTAATATTTTATATATGTTTGTCTGTGTGTGTGTGTGTGTGTTGGAGTAGTTTTGGTTTTCACTTACAGTTATTTTTTTCTCTTTCTGTGTGAGTGTGTGTCTTGAGATTTTTTTTTTTTTGTGTGGTAGTGTGGTTTGAAATTTACTGGTAATTATATAAGACTAATAATTATTGTGTGTATACATAACCCTAGAATATTCAGAAGAAAACATATACGAAATAAGAGGTAAAAATACGGTTGGAGAAGTATAGACACCCTCATGTGGAAAGAAAAGACTTACATATATAAGCTCTGTGCGGACACATGATACAGTTTAGGAGACCCGTTGGGAGCGATTGACGCGAGAGCGAGAGAAAGTCAGAGAGTGAGTCAGTGTGTGTGTGTGTGTGTGTGTGTGAGAGAGAGAGAGAGAGAGAGAGAGAGAGAGTTGAAGGATTCTGTACCATCAACATGACTTGGTGCTGCTGCTGATCTTATATGTTGCATAGCCATAATACGAATACGTGAAATATACGGACACGTAAAACGTTCATATGCATAGGAATCCCGAAACACTGACGACTTTCTTAAGTTCAGGTACGAAACGTTTATTGACTTCTTGAGTTTAGTCTTTCGACACGAGGAGAAAGAGACACAATTTTTACTATGCTGACTGTTCCATCTGACCCAACGATGGGCGGCGCATCCGTAGCCCTACTGGACAGGCCTCTCCCGGGTCTAAAAATCAACTCGCTTCGTCCAGCGTCAGATCTCAACTAGCCTCGCCCAGAGTCAGATCTCAACTAGCCTTACCCAGAGTCAGATCTCAACTAACTGCTTTGATAACTATTTTCTTTAATGCATTTTTAGACCATGACATTTTTTGTAAGTTTTATGCCTCTCTAAAAGTGTAATGTTTTTAAAACTATATTTAAATATATTGCCACAGAAAAAAGATTGAATTAAGGTACATTTTGTTACGATCTCGTTTCACACAATCTGAGAAATTCACGCAAATAATGGCAGCTATTCTGTAAAAGAAAGAATAATGATTGATTGATTTTAACGGCTATCATCATCCTCATTTCCCCGAGCTAACAGCACTGAATTCTGATTGTCCCCTGCTATCCATCCCCATCATCCATCACTTCTAGTCGGTCTTCTAGACTGTATTCAGTGTCCGAACGGAGCTGATGTATATAAATCTTTAAAGGTCAGCCCAAATCTGACGCATCTGAACTTTAGAATCGATAAGAAAACGTCACTTATGAGTTCGTCCTTACTACTTTAGCTGTGCTTGTTCATCTTACTTGGATAGTATGTGAGATGGGAGGTAAGTGGCTGTACAGGTGCTGTTTTGAGGGGTGTTACTTCCAGGATATGTTAAAAACAGCACGTAGCATTCTTGTATAGTTCCCATCTAAATTTTTCTCCGTGCACATTTTTAGCGCGCACGAGGTACATCCATATAATATTGACACTTGGAAGAAATTTCGTTTTATTTTATCGGAGAGATCAGATTTCCATATGATCGTTAACCTTTCAATATAAGACCACATCTTCGCTATGCGTATGTTGTTATTATTTTCAGTAGATGAGATATTGTTGCTGAGTTCTATGAACTAGTCTAATAATGTAAAATAATAACCGATTTCAGTTAAGTATTTTAGCAGTTATTTTTTTTTAGTTAAACTTTGAATTTAAAACCGAATTGTGAAATTTCGTTTGTGATCTAGGCTGGAGTAGACATTTGTTTTTTAGTTAATTATTAGGAATGTAAAACGTACAGTGTTTGTGAATTCGGAATATTGGGATGGAATGGAGAATATTCAACGATAAACAATTGTTTAGAATCAGCTGATATTTGTGACTGAGCAGTTACGTGTCACTTTAGGAAGATTGATTACGTAATAAATAATTTAGGATATATATATATATCCTAAATTATTATTCGTATCTCTCATAATCGGTCTTTATATATATATATATATATATATATATATATATATATATATATATGAAGACCGATTATGAGAGATACGAAGAGAAGATCCAAAGGAGACGACAAAGGCAGCGAATCACTCACGCACGAAACAGCAAGTAAGCAGAAAATAAAAAAAAGTCGTCGGTCGTCTCTCTTTCGCCTCCCCCCGTACATTGTTTATCTTTCCTATGCTGCCACAAGCTGCTTTCTCTCTTTCTCTATTTTGGGGAGACTACTTGACGGATTCTGCCAACCAATAAATTTCATACATACAAAACAAACGGGAACGTTGTGTTTGACTTCTTTTTGTCACAGGTCAAGCTGATAGTTTAAGGGCTACCATTAAAGGGGGCCGTAACACGACTCTAATTTCAAAAGCTTGCCACTTGGAATGGCAATAGCCAAATTACATTATTCAGGAGAATGTGCAAAAGAGAAAGGAATATTTAAAAAAAAGACCTGTTGACTTCTAAAGACAGCCAGATTCAATGTGGATGTGGATAATAAGTGGATTGATTGGTTTTAACGGCATGTCAACCCGCTTAAGATTATTTTATGCTAAGAGGTTAGGTAATCGTATTCATTGTACGTTTATATTTATTTATCTTTTTATTTTTGTTTCTTGAGATTTTACATTTTTGTACACGCTTCTATCGAATACATGTAACTTTCAAACAGATCAATTTGACAAATGGATGAGACTCTGACAAGTTCTGCTACTGCGAGTCAAAGTGGACGTGGGAGTAATGGCAAAAAAGTAATCCGCAATCCCCAGATCTCTAGAAATGGAACCTCACGATCAGATGCACTTTAGTGTCATAGCCAAGTCACCCCATTTTTTTTGTGTGGGGTTACCCCTTTGCAAGAGATACAGTCAGCATATTCTAAATCCTGCAGGGCCACAAAGGAAAGATCGATGAAAAGTAGTCTCCTAACTTTAATGATATTCACTGTACGTACGTGTTTAGCAATGATATCAAATAGTCTTTTTTTTTTTTTTTAACTTGAAGAGGGATTTTTCGTTTGTTGTCCTCGGGCTGATTATTACTTTGCATAGCGAATTCACGCTGTATGATTTCTGGGGACATTTAGTTTCCCCCCTCCCTGTGCTTGCAAGTTAAAAATCAAAACAACAAAATGCACAATTCAAATGACGTCCTAAGATATGCGCCGGTATTTGAAAAAAATTTTATCGTTCAGTAACAATTCGATTACAGATCTTTCTAAGATCGATACTTCGATTGAAATTTTTATTTGACTTGCAATAATTCGCATGAAATCAAGATTTGCTTCTTCGTTCATAAAAATCAAAATCCTGATTAAAAAAAAAAGACGAGAGCATTTTTACAAAATTGTATTTGAACAAAACAGATAGTCTTTCATATCGTTGTGTGGGGTACTTCTCATAATATATTTACATTTGGTTTGGTTGTATATTGACCTCCGACCCGGCTGGGCTGTCAAAATAGGAAATGCACTTGTGTATATAACAGGTGCAACCGGTCGAGGAATACCAGTATATTACCGTGGACGGGTTGAATGAGTGCGATTGTGACGCTCGCAGGAAGAAAAGTGGGCGTCAAATCATTATATAACCCGGGTGAAGACAGGAAGTCAGTTAGTTGGAGATCAGACCAGTTGGAGATCAGACGAGTTGGATATAAGTTACGGTAGAGAAAACTAGCACCAAGAGAGGCTGGGCCCCCAGGCCCCCGATTGAGCAGCCCAGAACGGGAAAGAAACACTATTATGGTCGTAAGAGTGGGGGTCAATATGTTGCAGTTCTGTTCGGTCTCTAACTCCCTCTCACACACAACCCTTTCAATAAAGTGAGAGGTATATTTTTTTAAAGAACTGTGTCGCTCGTCTTCATTGTGTCCTTGTTATGATTCTGCATACATCTGTATATGCATATGAGTATACAACAGTTTGGTTTTATTGCATATCAGCCATTGTTGGCTATTTAATGCCAAATCCATTTTTATACATATCATCATCATCATCATCCTGTCACGCTATCAGCACGGATATTTCTGACCCTCTCTTGCCACCCCACCCTATCGTCCATTACATTTGGCAGGTCTATGATGGCGAGGTTCCAGCCTTAGAGTTTTAGGGAATATCGAATATTCTTTCATTGCCATTGCTCCAAGGTCTAAACTGGAGTGGTTGTACTTGATAGCGTTCTACATAATGGTAAAAAAGAACCAACTGTGTACAAACAAATGACTGATGGTAAAATGTGACTGTTCGAGGTTAACGAAAGCATGAACAGCTATCAATAGGCTATCGATTATATGGAAATCGGACCTAACCGATAAAATGAAACGTAGCTTCTTCCAGGCAGCGGTCGCATCGATACTGCTATATGGATGCACTACATGGACTCTAACAAAACGGCTGGAGAAGAAGCTAGACGGCAATTGCACAAGAATGCTGCGAGCAATCTTGAACAAGTCCTGGCGGCAACACCCCACAAGATACCAACTGTATGGCCACCTGCTTCCTATCACGAAAACTATTCAAGTTTGACGAACCAGACATGCAGGACACTGCTGGAGAAGCAGGGACGAACTCATAAGTGATGTACTCTTATGGACCCCCACACATGGCCGTGCAAAAGCAGGACGACCAGCACGAACATACATTCAGCAACTATGTGAGGATAGGGATGTTGTCCAGAAGACCTGCCTGAGGCGATGAACGATAGGGAAAAGTGGTGAGAGAGGGTCAGGGATATCCGTGCTACCAGCACGACATGAGGATAATGATGATGTTGATATAGCAATACTTAAAACCATTTAACTATGTGCAAAAAAGGGCTTAGGCTTGTTTTCAGAATGTTATCTATAAAATGTATTAACAAATCATATATATTCAATTCATACGTATAAAGAGGATTCGGTATGAAATAACCTACAATGGTCTATATGCCATAAAACACAATCAAACTTATCATATACAGTGTATCACAAAAGTGAGTACACCCCTCACGTTTCTGCTGATATTTAAGTATATCTCTTCATGGGACAACACTAACTAAATGGAGTTTACCAGATCTTCACAGGTAGCCACTGGAATGCTCTTCCACTCCTCCATGACGATGTCGTGGAGCTGGCAGATATTTGAGACTTTGCACACCTCCATCTTCCGCTTGAGGATCCCCCAAAGATGTTCTCTTAGGTTCAAGTCAGGAGACATGCTTGGCCAGCCCATCACCTTTACCCTCAGCGTCTTCAGTAAAGCAATGATCGTCTTGGATGAGTGTTTGGGGTCATTGTCATGCTGGAACACGGCACTGCTACCCAATTTCCGGAGAAAGGGAATCATGCTCTGCTGCAGTATTTCACAGTACATGTTGGAGTTCATGTTTCCCTCAATGAAATATAACTCTCCAACGCCTGCAGCACTCATGCAGCCTTACACCCTGACATTCCCACCACCACTCTTGACTGTAGGCATGACACACTTATCTTTGTACTCCTCACCTGCTCGCCGCCACACATGCTTGAAGCCATCAGAACTAAACAAATTAATCTTCATCTCATTAGGACATGGTTCCAGTTATCCATGTGCTTTGTTGACATGTCTTCAGCAAACTGTTTGGAGGCTTGCTTGTGTATCGTCTTCGGAAGAAGCTTCCTCCTGGGGTGACAGCCATGCACACCAATTTGATGTAGAGTGCGGTGTATGGTCTGAGCACTAACAGGCTGACCCCCACCTCTTCAATCTCTGCAGCAATGCTGACAGCACTCCTACGCCGATCTTTCAAAGAAAGCATTCGGATGTGACGCTCAGCACGTGCGCTCAGCTTCTTTGGACAACCTACTGAGTGGACCCCGATCTTTTAAAACGCTGGATGATCTTAGCCACTCTGCTGCAGCTCAGTTTTAGGGTGTTGGCAATCTTCTTGTAGCCTTGGCCATATTCATATAGGGCAACAATATGTCTTTTAATATCCTCAGATAGTTTTCTGCCATGTGGTGCCATGTTGGAACTTTCAGTGTCCAGTATGAGAGAGTGTGAGAACTGCAGTACAAATTTGAACACATCTGCTCCCTATGCACTCATGGGCCTAGTAACAATAATGAGTCACATGACATTTTGGAGGGAAAATGACAAGCAGCACTCAACTTAGACATTTAGGGGTGTAGTTTCTTAGGGGTGTACTCACTTTTGTCGGTAGGGGTTTAGCTTTTAATGGTTTTATTTTGAGTTATTTTGAAGGGAAAATAAATTAACTCTGTTATATAAGTTGCATACAGACTACTTTTCATTGTGTCAAAGTGTCATTTTGTTAGAGTTGTCCCATGAAGAGATATACTTAAATATCTGCAGAAATATGAGGGGTGTACTCACTTTTGTGATACACTGTATATTTGATATATATATATATAAAGGATTTGGCATTAAATAAACAACAATGGTTGACATGCCATAACCCCAAACACGACCAAATCATATATATTTAATATATATGTAGAAAGAGGATTTAGAATTAAATAACCCATATTGATTTATAGGCCATAAACCCAACCAAACCAACCCCTCCGAACGAGAAGGATGTGATATAAGGTGATTTTTCAAGAGGAGTACAATTACCAGATATTGGCATGATGGTTAGAGTGTTCGCCAATGGCCTGGGAGACCTGGGTTCAATTCCAGGTCGATTCATACCAAAGACTCAAAAATGGTGCTTAATGCCTCCTTGCTTAACACTCAGCATTATAAGGTACGGATCAAGGGTAAAATGTAGCAATCCAGGGAAAGGTGTAGCTCCCTCCCCTACACTTTGGTGTAGTAGCCATCGTAAAGGGAACCTTTGGATCACTCTCGACTATGGTCGTCAACCAACTTACAATTGGTCTGAATTAAGTGTTTTCTGGTTGCCATACTGTTGTGATACAGACGAAAGAAAGACACGGGGAACACAAAAAGGTTGATAGAACAACATATATATTCTAGTAACAGAAACAAGATACAAGTGGACCTGTTTAAACAATAGTTAGTTGATAGAAAGCTGAGACTCCAGTGGGGTAGTGACTAGTCCACTATGCATAGTCCACTATGCAGATGGTATCACACGTGATTGTGTCACACCGATTTGGTTCACTCCGTCTGACGCTCTCGTTGACGTGTATTTATGGAGGAGCGCGAGTCCATTATGAAGGGAGTACAACACATAACAAGGTTAAAGAACCCATTTTGCCTTATTATTTACCCATAGCTGTAGAGAGATGCATTGGACTTATATCTTTCTCTTTGTGAAATGCTAACAACCTCGTTCTGGTTCTGAACTCGACTTGCCGAATCTATTCCCTTCGACACTAACAGTTGCACTAAGAACGCCTCACTACAACTTTGACTCCCTGAAAAATTAATGTTTAATCCCGATTTCACGGTTTCTGAGTTAATGTATTGATAGTAATGCATTCTTTGTAAAAACTCATTCTTTCAGTTCTATGGCAGAGGTTGAACCAAAGATCTCATCATATCAAGGGCCTCTATTCTAATCTCTAAGCTATAACATTCTTTACTCGCTTCTATTCTTGTCCAGCCTTGGCATCTAAAAGAAGGAACCTCGTTCAATCTATTTTGTTTCTTGGCTGGCGTTCACTTTCAGGATCTTTCGATTCATTTTAGACGCGTATGGCGAGATGCAGGTCTTGTTCGTTTGAGTTGTTTCCAAGTTTCAAGGCTTTGGATTCATTTTGACTGAACAGTTCCGGAGGGCTTCACCATGGAAGCGGCATTCTTTGCCTAGTTTAATCATCATTAGTTCGAACTTCAATAGATATTCGAGCAAAGATTTCGAGGCATTTCCAATAACCACGGCTTGTTAGGGGTGTCATCATACTGCAGTAATAAGCAGGCCATAAATAGTTGTTTAACGGTGGAAATCATGAAGAATTTGGAACCCCGAATTTTAGTAGTTGTAAATTAGTTTCTTTCTTTCTTGTTTTTGTAAGAATATAATTTAAACATATTCAAATTTGAGAGTTTATTGGAAAATATACCAAAGGACTAAAGATATATGACATCGGTATAGAAATTGTTTGGTTTGATTTGGTTTTATGGCACATCAATCATCGTAGGTTATTAATGCCAAATCCATTTATATACATACAAACAGTTCTATTTCAAACAATTCAGTTTAGAATAACTACACAGTTTCAATGTCAAAACAGTTCTATTTAAAACAGTTCAGTTTAGTATAAGTATACTTTCTTGTTTACACATAGTTAAATGTCAAAACAATTTTATTTCACAGTTTAGTTTAGCATAAGTACACAGTTTGGTTATATTTAAAACATTGATAGGACTCTTTCATGTGCTACCACACCGGATCAGAGTTGATCTGGGAGTGATGGCTATAAAGGCGTACTCCGCATTCCCCAAACCTCCGGTATTACTGGAACCTCGCCATCAAATTGTATAGTGTCATATCCCGGTCTGCTTCGGGTGGGGGTTTTACCCTTTTGTAGAGAAGCAGTCGGTGGATTCTACAACCCTAACCGACTGGGCAATCGGTATAGAAAGTAATGAAATTAAAATTTTATTTTTTAGTTTCGGAGTCTCGATTGAAAATTAGCTGAATAGTTTTGATCTTTAACACGTGTAAAAATATTCAGTCCGTGTTTGCCTTTCATAATTCACGTTCAGCTAATTAATCTTGGAATATATTAAACATATTTAGTAAAGTATGTTGCGAAAATATCGAACAGAAGATAAAATTAGGTTTCAAACCTCAAGACAATTTTCAGTGAGGCTTAGTATATAGCACCTGTATAAACTGCAGAGGAGTAAGGAACCTTCTCCCCCTTTTAAAAGAGGCGTTCTGGGTATGAGGTTAAACTGGATCTGATGGAGAGGTTCCAGTCGCGGAGCTCTGGGATTGTAGAGTACTCTTCGTTGTCATTACTTCAAGGACCACTCTGACTCGGATTGGCAGTACCCACTTGGGTCACATCTATGGGTCAAATAGATGGGTTTAAAATGCATTCGCATTCAATAGACCGTGTGCAATAAATGGAATAAATACTCTTAAAAATGCAACAAAAATAATGTAAATAACACTTAAACTGTCATATTCTACTCATGAAGAGAGTAAGAGAAAGAAAGAGAGTTACTGAGAGAGAAAGATTGAGAGAGAGAGAGAGAGAGAGAGTAAGAAACGGAGTAAGAGAGAGAGTGAGAGAGAGCAAGAAAGAACGTATGAGAGAGAATATGCGAGAGGGAGAGAAAGAGAGTAAGAGAGAGATAGATAGATAGAGAGAGACAGGGGGAAGAAAGGGCTTAGAAAAGACTGTGAAGGAATTCGAAATTATAGGAAGAATCAAAACCAGACAGACCACAGATCGGATAACATACTCATGAGAGTCCCAGAGACATGAAAAGAGTTATAGTCACGCAAACTTCCGTAAAACATCACTACGGATACTAGTGTAAAATACTCGCAAATCAAGCTGTTTGCGAAAATTGAAAAAGAATTGGAAACTCTGATACAAACAATGAAAATATACAATCAGGATATAGGGATGGAATTTGGCATATAAAAATGTGCCATGCTAATGAAAAGCAGAAAAAAACTACCAAATCTATAAAGTATCAGAACTCTTGGAGAAAAGAAAAATTACAAGTACTTCGGAATATCGGTAGTGGACACCATTTAACAGTTCGAGATAAGAGAAAAACATAACAAAAGAATATCTCAGATGAATGAGAATGCTTCCCGAAATAAAGCTTTGCAGCAAGAATCTCAGGAAAAGGATTACCCACCTGGACTGTCCTTCTAGTAAGACACTCGGGACTATACGAGGTGCATACGATAAGTTTCCAGACTTTTTTCGTATGGGCACTTTTATTGATAGTACACACATGAAACTCTCGTCCCCTTCAAAGTAATCTCCTCCGGCTCCGGCTTTTTGTACCGTTCCAACAACTTCTGGATTGCCCCATGGAAGTCTTCTTCAGTGAGCGTGTCAATTACCTTCGTCACAGCCTCTTTCATCTTCTCAATTGTCTCATAACGACAGCCTCTGAGCTCAGGTAATAACCAAACATCACCGGGAGCAAGGTCTGGACTATAGGACGATGAGGAACTGTCTTGATGCCCATCTTGGTCAAATAGTCTGTGACAAGGATGGAGTTGTGGACTGGTGCATTGTCCTGGTGGAAATGCCACTGACCCGATTTGAAGAGTGCTGGCCTCATCCGACGGAATCTCTTCCTGAACTCCTTTAAAACCTCAAAATAGTAAACCTAACCTTAACCCATCGGCCAATCAACTCTGGTGTATTGACTTGCTTACTCCTTTCATCATTTCTCACAGACTACCTGCCTTCCTTGAATCTCTTATGCCACGCAAAAACTGATGCTCGATTCCTGCAAGATGGTCGAAAAGCAGTCTGAAGCATTCCATACGTTTCTGTGGCAGCATTTTTTCCAAGTTAAAAACAGAATTTTATTACATATCGTTCTTCTAAAGTGTCAGATTGCATTTTTGAAATTCACCAGCTGTGACAATCAGGCTTTAGTAGGGTGTATTCGAATTCCTGCTGTAGCTGTTAATTTGAACCTGAAATCATAAAAATGGGTCTGTCATCTCGTAAAATGTATAGCAATAACATACTGAATTTTCAAGTGTCTACGACAGTTTTAATTGCCAATACGAAAAAGGTGTGGAAACTTATCGTATGCACCTCGTACAGTTAAACGGTGTACTCATATTAAACTAAATTGTTTGAAATAGAACTGTTTATTTGTATAAAAAATATTTTGGCATTAAATAACCTACAAGGGATGATATGCCATAAAACACGAAGAAACAAGCCAACAAACAAATAAACAATATAGAACATATAATAATATAATATAATTATTGTTTTTAAAAGCGTATGGATAATAAGATATCATGAAAACGATCAAAATATTCCCAAATCCTATAAAAGGGGACCCTTTATTTTATTACTTCTCGTCAGATTATGATGCCAGTGACTATTGTCTATAATCACTGATATAATTCTCTGAAAAAAAGTGACCGCAAAAAGAGTGTTACTGACATAATACTCTGAAGAGAAGGTACTGAAAAAAGAGTGTTACTGACATAATACTCTTGAGAGAAGTGACCGAAAAAAAAGAGGGTTACTGACATAAAACTCTTAAGAGAAGTAACCACAAAAAATTGTTACTGACATAATACTCGTAAGAGAAGTAACCGAAAAAAAGGGTTATTGACATAATACTCTTAAGAGAAGTGACCGAAAAAAAGAGTGTTACTGACATAATACTCTTAAGAGAAGTAAGCGAAAAAAAGAGTGTTACTGACATAATATTCTTGAGAGAAGTAACCGAAAAAAAGAGTGTTACTGACATAATACTCTTAAGAGAAGGGACCGAAAAAAGAGTGTTACTGACATAATACTCTTGAGAGAAGTGACCAAAAAAAGAGTGTTACTGACATAATACTCTTAAGAGAAGTGACCGAAAAAAAGAGTGTTACTGACATAATACGCTTAAGAGAAGTGACCGAAAAAAAAGAGGGTTACTGACATAAAACTCTTAAGAGAAGTGACCGAAAAAAAGAGTGTTACTGACATAATACTCTTAAGAAAAGTAACCGAAAACAAGAGTGTTACTGACATAATACTCTTAAGAGAAGTGACCGAAAAGAGACTGTTACTGACATAATACTTTTAAGAGAAGTAACCGAAAAAAAGAGTGTTACTGACATAATACACTTAAGAGAAGTAACCGAAAAAAAGAGTGTTACTGACATAATACTCTTAAGAGAAGTGACCAAAAAAAAGAGTGTTACTGACATAATAGTCTTAAGAGAAGTGACCGAAAAAAAGAGTGTTACTGACATAATACTCTTAAGAGAAGTGACCGACAAAAAGAGTGTTACTGACATAACACTTTTAAGAGAAGTAACCGAAAAAAAGAGTGTTACTGACATAACACTCTTAAGAAAAGTGACCGAAAAAAGAGTGTTACTCACAAAATACTCTTAAGAGAAGTGACCGAAAAAAAGAGTGTTACGGACATAATACTCTTAAGAGAAGTGACCGAAAAAAAGAGTGTTACTGACATAATACTCTTAAGCGAAGTGACGGAAAAAAAGTGTTACTGACATAATACTTTTAAGAGAAGTAACCGAAAAAAAGAGTGTTACGGACATAATACTCTTAAGTGAGGTGACGGAAAAAAAGAGTGTTACTGACATAATACTCTTAAGAGAAGTGACCGAAAAAAAGAGTGTTACTGACATAATACTCTGAAGAGAAGGAACCGAAAAAAGAGTGTTACTGACATAATACTCTTGAGAGAAGTGACCAAAAAAAAAGAGTGTTACTGACATAATACTCTTAAGAGAAGTGACCGAAAAAAAAGAGGGTTACTGACATAAAACTCTTAAGAGAAGTGACCGAAAAAAAGAGTGTTACTGACATAATACTCTTAAGAGAAGTAACCGAAAAAAAGAGTGTTACTGACATAATACACTTAAGAGAAGTGACCGAAAAAAAGAGTGTTACTGACATAATACTCTCAAGAGAAGTAACCGAAAAAAAGAGTGTTACTGACATAATACTCTCAAGAGAAGTGACCGAAAAAGAGAGTGTTACTGACATAATACTCTTAAGAGAAGTGACCAAAAAAAGAGTGTTACTTACATAATACTCTTAAGCGAAGTGACCGAAAAAAAGAGTGTTACTGACATAATACTCTGTAGAGAAGTGACCGAAAAAAAGAGTGTTACTGACATAATACTCTTAAGAGAAGTGACCGAAAAAAAGTGTTACTGACATAATACTCTGAAGAGAAGTGACCAAAAAAAGAGTGTTACTGACATAATACTCTTAAGAGATGAGACCGAAAAATAGAGTGTTACTGACAAAATACTCTTAAGAGAAGTGACCGAAAAAAAGAGTGTTACTGACATAATACTCTTAAGAGAAGTGACCGAAAAAAAGTGTTACTGACATAATACTCTTAAGAGAAGTGACAGAAAAAAGAGTGTTACTTACATAATACTCTTAAACGAAGTGACCGAAAAAAAGAGTGTTACTGACATAATACTCTTAAGAGAAGTGACCGAAAAAAAGAGTGTTACTGACAAAATACTCTTAAGCGAAGTGACCGAAAAAAAGAGTGTTACTGACATAATACTCTGAAGAGAAGTAACCGAAAAAAAGAGTGTTACGGACATAATACTCTTAAGAGAAGGGACCGAAAAAAGAGTGTTACTGACATTATACTCTTGAGAGAAGTGACCCAAAAAAAAGAGTGTTACTGACATAATACTCTTAAGAGAAGTGACCGAAAAAAAGAGTGTTACTGACATAATAGTCTTAAGAGAAGTGACCGAAAAAAAGACTGTTACTGACATAATACTCTTAAGAGAAGTGACCGAAAAAAAGAGTGTTACTGACATTATACTCTTAAGAGATGTGACCGACAAAAAGAGTGTTACTGACATAACACTTTTAAGAGAAGTAACCGAAAAAAAGAGTGTTACTGACATAATACTCTTAAGAGAAGTGACCGAAAAAAAGAGTGTTACTGACATAATACTCTTAAGAGAAGTGACCGAAAAAAAGAGTGTTACTGACATAATACTCTGAAGAGAAGTGACCGAAAAAAGAGTGTTACTGACATAATACGCTTAAGAGAAGTGACCGAAAAAAGGAGTGTAACGGACATAAAACTTTTAAGAGAAGTGACCGAAAAAAAGAGTGTTACTGACATAATACTCTTAAGAGAAGTAACCGAAAAAAAGAGTGTTACTGACATAATACTCTTAAGAGAAGTGACCGAAAAAAAGAGTGTTACTGACATAATACTTTTAAGAGAAGTAACCGAAAAAAAGAGTGTTACTGACATAATACACTTAAGGGAAGTGACCGAAAAAAAGAGTGTTACTGACATAATACTCTCAAGAGAAGTAACCGAAAAAAAGAGTGTTACTGACATAATACTCTTAAGAGAAGTGACCGAAAAAAAGAGTGTTACTGACATAATACTCTTAAGAGAAGTGACCAAAAAAAGAGTGTTACTTACATAATACTCTTAAGCGAAGTGACCGAAAAAAGAGTGTTACTGACATAATACTCTGTAGAGAAGTGACCGAAAAAAGAGTGTTACTGACATAATACTCTTAAGAGAAGTAACCGAAAAAAAGAGTGTTACTGACATAATACTTTTAAGAAAAGGAACCGAAAAAAAGTGTTACTGACATAATACTCTGAACAGAAGTGGCCGCAAAAAAGAGTGTTACTGACATAACACTTTTAAGAGAAGTAACCGAAAAAAAGAGTGTTACTGACATAATACTCTTAAGAGAAATGACCGAAAAAAAGAGTGTTACTGACATAACACTTTTAAGAGAAGTAACCGAAAAAAAAAAAAGAGTGTTACTGACATAATACTCTTAAGAAAAGTGACCGAAAAAAGAGTGTTACTCAAAAAATACTCTTAAGAGAAGTGACCGAAAAAAAGAGTGTTACTGACATAATACTCTTAAGAGAAGTGACCGAAAAAAAGAGTGTTACTGACATAATACTCTTAAGAGAAGTGACTGAAAAAAAGAGTGTTACTGACATAATACTTTTAAGAGAAGTAACCGAAAAAAAAAGAGTTTTACTGACATAATACTCTTAAGAGAAGTAACCGAAAAGAGAGTGTTACTGACATAATACTTTTAAGAGAAGTATCCGAAAAAAAAGAGTGTTACTGACATAATACTCTTAAGAGAAATAACCGAAAAAAAGAGTGTTACTGACGTAATACTCTTATGAGAAGTGACCAAAAAAATGTGTGTTACTGACATAATACTATTAAGATAAGTAACCGAAAAAAAGTGTGTTACTGACATAATACTCTTAAGAGAAGTGACCGAAAAAAAGAGTGTTACTGACATAATACTCTTAAGAGAAGTGACCGAAAAAAATGTGTTACTGACATAATACTCTTAAGAGAAGTGACCGAAAAAAAGAGCGTTACTGACATAATACTCTTAAGAGATGTGACCGAAAAAAAGAGTGTTACTGACATAATACTCTTAAGAGAAGTAACCGAAAAAAAGAGTGTTACTGACATAATACTCTGAAGAGAAGTGACCGAAACAAAGGGTCCCTTTTTTAGGATTTTAAAATATCTTAAACATTTTTGAAATATTTTATTATGCACGCACTATTAAAAACAATATTCAAATTCTGTACCTCTCAGAAGATCCTAATAATATAATTATATAATATAATGATGACGTGAGGCATGTTAAAAGCAGTTAGGGAATTTTATTTTGTATGGTTTTTTTGTTTAATGGTATATCAACCTTCTTGGATAATTTAAAGCTAAAGCTACTCATATAGAAAAACAGTAGAGTTAAAATTTAACCCATACTTGGAAGGATAAGGGAATTCAACTTTTCTCGACGGCATTAGTCCGACAGTGAACCTAATAGTGCGACTAGGGTTCGAACTCGCTTGCCACGATGTTGCAGTTCAGCACGTTAGCCACTACACCATAGTGACTTTTCCCCTATTGAATTAGAATACATTTTTATCTTCACCCATAATAGACATGTTTTATTGTTAATAAAATTTTTGTTTGTGATTTATCTAAATGGTACGTCGTAAAATTTTGGTGACTTGGGTTCTAAGTGGCTTTGATGCCCCGGCTGTAGTTTTTGAAAAGAGCTGAAGTCGATATATCTTATCGTTACATCGTGCTGTCGGGGATGTGGCTGGCATACAGCGCAAGCGCATTCTTTGTTTCCAGTTTCCAATTGTAATGAGCCTTGGCCCTGTCTTTGGCATTAACACGTGACCAAAGGCTGGTAATCGAAATATTTTCCCATACAAAATATGCATCATAATATCCTCACTAGTTTCCGTAGGCTCCTTGCACAGAACACGACGCATCTGAGGTTTCTGAAGCAGATGGATTTTCAAGGGGTGAAATTACCGGCCCTTAGGGGCTTTTCCTTTTCCTTTAGTTTGAGATTATCTTTTTAAGATGTAAAGTGAATGTAGGCAGCCAAAAGTTGAAATTAGAATGGGTTCCATAGATTTAACGTTAAACCTCCGCACATTTTCATCAGAAGAATATCTATCTATCTATCTATCTATCTATCTGTATGCATGTATGTATGTATGTGTGTGTGTGTTAGTGTTTGTGTGCAAGTGAGTTATGAAACAGAATTGACGCGTAAACGTTGGTAGAAAAAATTTATATGTACATATATAAGTCTTTTAATTCCGATCATTGCCCAGTCGGCTGGGGCTGTAGAATACGACGACTGCACTTCTGCAGAGGGGTAAGACCCCCCCAATGAGTGTCCTGTATATAACACTAAACGATCTGATGGTAAGGTTCCAGTAATGCTAGAGCTTTGGGAAATGCAGGGTACCTCTTTATTGCCATCGCTCCCAGGTCCACTCTGGCCCAGAGTGGCAGCACCTGATAAGGGTCTTATCTATGGGTTAAATAGAAGTAAACCGTGATTTCTTGACTTTACTGTTTTTTGCATTTAAACTGTGCACTAATGCTAAACTGAATTATTTGAAATAGAAATATTTTCATAAAAATGGATTTGGTGTTAAAAAACCCAACAAAGGTTGATATGCCATAAAACCAAAAAACAAAAAAACAAACAACAATCAACCAATCCCGACCAGCTTCGATCGTCGGCCATCATCAGAAAAATTCATATTTTATAAGTGTTTACATTTTATAAGATTGAAGGTTTATGTATGCCATGGAATTGACAAAAAATGTGAATGCAACTAGAACTTTTAAATTTAATGATCTATGCATGTGATTTGGCTGGTGTTTATGAATAATTCTCAAAGTTGTTTTGGTTTTCATGAATATCTCAATTACCAGAGAGATCAAGCTAAAAAGTAATGAATTTTTAAATAACGAAATTTAAAAAGCGTTTTAATACGTATATTTACAGACTATAATGTTTCTTGAGAGGTTTAATTTGTCATTGAGTCGATTTCGAGTGAGGGTTTCAGTAGGTAAAATATCCATCAGTCAATTCCGAAAATTGATGTGATTTTTGTTAATTTTTTTAATATTCATTAATGTAGTAACAACCAGGTTTGACCTGTGAGTAATGGGAAATTCAGATCTTATTGTGACATGTGGTATATTTGCTTTAAGTGGCATCAAATAATACCTCGTGTTGTCATAACAGAATTTCCCAGACGTCTTTAATGAGATCAGCTTGTATAGCTGATGTAGATTGAGTATAATGGGTAAATTCTCACCATTTAAAATAATTAATTTTGTACATGCACTTTGTTTCAGGTTTTGTCTACTGTGCAGCCAACGAAAATAATTTGAGCGCTGTCTTTAAAGAAAGAAGTACCGTGACCCTATTCCCTCCTCCAGAAATTTGGAAACGATATGCTGTGCTCCTTGGCATTCACGACGGAAGCTCAATTACGAAGATTTTATTATATCTGAGTATTATTCTGAGGACCGTGCAGAGGATTTGAAAAGAGTTGGATGAGTCCAATTGTGATTACGATGATACGGCAGCTCATTCTGACATGAAAAGAGCTCATGAATTGATTGCTGTGATCCTGGCCATGATTGAAAACGATTCCCGCAAGTAAATTTGACAAGAAAATGGGAATGTCTGAATTTCGTTTCAGTCAGTCAGTGCGTGAAGACATTTAGAATTTTTCATACAAGATATAAAAAAGGGCCAATCTTTATTAGAGGTCATAAAGGACAAGTGGAAAGGTCGCAATACAAAGCTTTTCATCACACTCAAGCATCTCCATAAGTGAACTTAGATGAAAGAAAGTTCTGCCAGGTTCAGATGGTAAATACACAGAACGACCGTTAGCTTACTCTGTCCTAACAAGATGTACTGATGAAAACCACACATCCAGTGTACATCATACTGCTTTGGATGGACACCTGTGAATGATGACGTAGTACCTCCATTCATCTTCACATATGGCCCTACACTCAATACAAAAACCTATATCATGTACCTGGAGGAAATGGGTACCTACTTGAAGACCCCAAGAGATTCTGGCAGTCACCCTGTCCGAGGCAGAAGCACCGCCTCCATTACACTTATAAAAAAGGGGAGAAGTCTCAATTGCATAGTGGCTAACGTGCTGGATTTTGACATTGCTGTAAACGAGTTCGAACTCCAGCAGCGCTATAAGATTCATTTTCGGAGAGATACCTTTAGGAGCTGACAAAAATCTTGAAAAGATAGGGGGTGGGGGGAAGAACTAATTTTTTTAAAAAAATTTATGATCGTTGGTTAGTTTTTGTGTGTATATATTTCTGAATTTTTTTGTTTTGTTTTAATCTTATTAAAATTAAGGCCTTAAAAACCTGTAAATTTGAAAATTAGTAACCCACTAAGAGTGAACTTTGAAATTTTTGACAATTTAGTGAAAATTGTCTTAGATATTGAATTCGATTTATGTTGTGATGCTGGTAAAAGAAAGACTCGGAGAACTCAAAAAGGTACATAGAAAAAACATATACATATATAAATGAGTTAAAACTAATTTGTTCGTACATTAGTATTGCTATTGTTTCTACAGTTAAATCTTTTCAATGACTTGCACTTCGTATATATATTCAAGTAACAGAAACAAAATACAAGTGAACTGGGTTAAATAGGAGTTAGTTAATAGGAAGCTGAGAGTCCAGTAGTGTTGCGACTATTGTCTACTACGCAAGTGGTGTCACGTGATTGTGACACGTGGGTTTGGATCAACTCAAGTAATTCCTGTCAACGCTCCGTTGACGTGTATTTATGGAGGAGGGTGAGTCCATTATGTAGAGAGTACAACAATTTAATAGTTAAAATTCAAATAAAGTTAGTTTGGTTTTGTTTCTTGGCATATCAACCTTTGTAGGTTATTTAATGCCAAAGCTATTCTCCTAGGAGAACAATAGTGGTACTATTTAACCCATAGCTGGGAGGATAAGGGGGTTCATACCTTTCCCAAGGGTATCTGCCCGAAAGTGAACGTAATAGCGCGACTGGAGTACGAACTCGCTTACTACGATTCCGCAGTCCATCGCTTTAACCATTACACCACGAGGACACCCCTCTCAAATGAAGTTAAAAAAATTTCCACAAAACTCACCAGTTACTAATGTCTCAGTATTTGGAAATGTTGTTAGTCTCTATCACCAAAAATATAGATAAAAACATCGAAACGACAATAGATGTTAAACTCTCAAACGAGAATTCAAATATAAACTATGTCTAGATAAAAATCACAGAGGAATGGTTAATGAAGAAACATAGAATCAGTACTGTCATATATGAATAAAGTGAGACACTGGCGATTGAACACCGATCGCCAGTGGACGGAAGTGGCAGGCCTCCAAATAATATAAATAGAGGTACTGTGCCGTTAGGATGAGATATTAGTTCGATGGATAGTAGTCGAAATGACAAATAGTTAGTGGACTTCAGCGAGAAAAGACTTTCAGTAATAGCTTGGCCGGCAGTGTTACGGATAGTAACTATCTTTGGTTTGTCTTATTTTCTGTTAATGTTTTATTTCGGTTGAATGAAATACTAATGCTTTTGTTAAGTTGTTTGTCAATTATTTTCTTTTCCTTTTAAGCACATGTGAGCGTTACAAAAAAATGCACGTAAAACCAACCCACCAAATCTGAGTAAAAAAGGTTGGGGGTTATGTAGACTTGAGCTAAATTAAAACTAGTCAATTTAAAAGTCATCAATATATGACATCTTTCATTTGTCTCGTTTTAAAGAAAAACAATAAAAACTCACCAAAGTCTGAAAGTATTTAGAAATAAAAGAAATTCTATCAAAATAAGAATATTTCATTCGCATCAGAAAACTTCGAAACACTTTCCACCAAATAATTTTGTCTAAGCGTAACGATAGGATGAGATAATTCCACACGAAATTGCTCAAGCAAAAAACTAAGGAAAATAAGGGATGTTTTTTTTCTCACTTCTCTGTAACCACTTGGATATCCTACCCCAGTTTGTCACAATATAACAGTCTCTGGGGGAGCAGAGTATTATTCGGATCACTCGAAATATCAAAATGGAAACGATGGGATACAATATGTGAAGCAAGGCTGATGAATTCAAAGTTGGGTCAACGGTAAAGTTCACCAGATTCAAGACGGAAGAATTTCATTGGTAAATGGGTTGGATCAAATTATTCAGTCAGGAAACTACTCCTTCTCGTCTTTATGCATGGTGTCTATTGATAAGAAAATAAAAACTGCTTACGAAAAACTACAATGACTCGAATGCAAGCCGTACATTAAAACTGCATCGCCTTTATGAATAGACATTATACGCGGGCAAGAACATAGATATTACCATAGTGAATCAGATATAAAATATGATACAGGCAATGAGCGGACATTTGTCTCGACATCTGTGTGGAAAACTCTGTTAATGGAGCCATAGAAATTGTAAGAATGCTTCTCAGTCCTTGTGCCTAAAAATTACTTAATAGCTGAGAGAAAACTCGACCGAGATTTATGCGTTTTATATTTAATGGCAATCCCTTCACAATTATCGTCTCTGGCTACAGTCTCACCAATACCAGTGACGAAACGAATATCACCACCTTCTACATGGTACTATCTTCCTTTGCTCGACACATTTCCAAATACAACAATGCAATCGTTGCCGGAGACATGAATGCTCAAATAGGTGAAGATGACAATTATAAATTCTACCTACATAATCTAATAAATAGAAATGATGAATACCTAACCAATTTTTTCACTCGAAAACAGACTTTTATGTCTAAACACTAAATTCATGTCCAAACACTAAATCCTCCCCTCACAAAAAAGGAAGAAAAACTTACCCCTACCAAAATAACGCAAAGCACAATTAAATCAAATACTCATAAATAAGTAGATGGATCGTGCTTGAACTGTAAGGCATACTCCTTTTTTTGAAGAAGTATCTCCCAATTACTGAATCCTCTCAGCTAAGACAGGCCTGAGTCTACATAGAAATAAGAAACAAACGGTCAAAATCGCACGTTTTGACTGGTCCTCACTTACCAATAGAGATATAAGCAATGAATATATAATAACAGTAAGGAACAAATTCGACACTCTTCAGAAGATATGTGAAACACATACTCCTGGTGAAAAGAAAATTTGGTCCCCGCCTACCTAGAAGCAGCAGCCAAGAGAATACCGACCAAACCAAGAGCCAAATGTAGAGTCTATTTTTGTTAGAAAAAAAAAAAAAACGAGATCACATAAAAAAGCATCCTAATTTAATAAAAGAAACCCAAAAAATGCTAACGCAAAAAAAGTAAGAAAGACTAAAGAGAACAAACCAACACATATAAAAATAACCACAAGAATCTACTCAAGGCCAAATCGATAAACTTAGAAATTCAGTAGAAAGTAGGAAATCATAATTAAAATGGCGGTCAATAAATGATGTGAGCGGAAGAAGAGCACATTGAGAGCTAAGAATAAAGATTTCTTAAATGGAAAAAGAATTTGAAGAATGTGTTCGGAAATCCTCCTGGTTTGGTTTGGTTTGTTTGGTTTTATGGCATATCAACCTTTGTAGGTTATTTAACGCCAAATCCATTTTTATGTTAATAATCTGTTCTATTGAAAACAGTTCAGTTTAGCATAAGTACACAGTTTAATTGCCAAAAACATTTCCATTTCAAACTATTCAAGCAGTTATATGTAACAATTCAGTTAAGTGTAAATACAGTTTTAATGTCGAAAAACAGTTCTATTTCAAATAATTCAGTTAAGCATAAGTTTAAGTGTAAGTACGGTTTAATTGCCAAAAACGTTTGTATTTCAAGCTATTCAGTTTACTCAATTCATTTTAGCATAAGTATGCTGTTAGTTCTATTTAACCCATAGATAGGGCCCTATCAAGTGCTACCACTCCGGGTCAGAGTGGACCTGGGAGCAATGGCAATAAAGGGGTACTCCGCATTCCCCAAAGCTCCAGCATTGCTGGAACCTCACCATCAGCTTACCCCTCTGCAGAGAAGCAGTCAGTGTATTCTACAGCCCCAGCTGACAGGGCAAGAAATCCTCCTGAAATCACTGACAAACCTATCCGATCCAAAAATGATTAATGTCCAACTAGATATCAAAATATGACAGTTTACAGACGAGAATTTGATGGCGTATTGAAAAAAAAATTAAACCCAGGAAAGTTGGAAGCCTCCACAAAATGGTTTGGAAAATAAGAAAATTTGACGATATACTTCTACGATTATGCAAGCAGTCTATAAAAAAACACACAATTGAGAAATACTCGAAAGGTTGCATCGTTCCGTTTCCCTTGAAAGGTTACTTCGAAACGATTAAGAACTGCAGAGGCTTAACTCTTTCTGCCAAGGTTTATAAAGACCTTAATCTTATTCGACCAAAAACCGAGAAGATTCTGAGGAGAAATCAGAACGACTTTCGAAGAAATCGTTCCACGACCTCACTGATTCTGACAATCTATCGAATCGTCGAAGGAATACAAGCAAAGAATCTCGGAGCAACGCCATTGTTCGTAGATTTATCGAAAGCATTCGATTCTATATATAGCGGAATCATGCATTCTTGCATATGGTCATTCCAAAGAAACTGGTACCGCTAAAATAAGGAAACACAAAATCTATGGTTCACTCACCTGATGAAGCCTCCTGCTTCTTTGACATTGTCACTGGAGTTTTGTAAGGGGATGCAAATGCATCACATATATTTGTAATGTGCATAGGTAACGTACTTCTAATATCCATTGATCTAAAAAAGGAAAATGGATTCACACGATAAAAGGCAAAGAGCGGACGGTATCCCGCAGAAACTATGATAAACGCAGACTTCGCAGATGTTCTAGTACTTCAAGCAAATAATCAAGCCCAAGCAAAATTCCTCTTGCTTGGCCTAGTACTAGCTGCAGAAGGTATTGGCCTCTGTGTGAATTTTGAATTCATATATTTTAAACAAAAAGGAACCATCTCCACTTTAAGTGTTAAAACTCTAAAATTTGTTGACCTGTTCACATACCTCGGAAGCAACATCTCATCGACTGAAAGTGATGTCAATATAAGCTTAGCCAAGGTGTGGACTTCTATTGACAGGTTATTAATCCCATGGAAGTTGCATCCAACCAATAAAATAAAACGGGATTTCTTCGAAGTTATTGCAGTGTTTACACTACGATATGGATGCACCACATGGACACTGACAAAACGCATTGAAGAAAGCTTGATGGGAACTATACAAGAGTACTTCATGCTGTATTAAATTAATCCTGGAAGTAGCAGCCCCAAAACAATAGCTGTACAGCCACCGGCTTCCCATCTCACAGACCATACAAGTAAGATGAACAAGACATCGAAGGACAACTAAAAAGGTAAGGATGAACTCATAAGTGATATTCTCTTATGGCCTGCTGCACATGGACACACCAGCTTTGGCTAACCAGCAAAGACTTAAATACTCTGTACGGACACAGGTTACAGTTTAGAAGACGTACCAAGAGCGATGGATGATAGGGATGAATTTTGAGAAAGAGAGTCGGGGAATTGTAAGCATGACTTGATGGTGATTATAATGATTGGTTAAATAGTTCCACTAAATTCCTTCTACAAGGATGACTTTGGCATTTAATAACCCTTGAAAGATGTTATACCATTAAATCAAGAAACCGAACCTGTTGAATATATAAGATTTTCTTCTCCAAGAGGTTTTCTTTATACAAATATAGTATTACATATTTAATCTGGTATAAAGTGGGGGACCAGTCTTCAATTAAAACTAAGAATTAAAATGATCCCCCACATTATAACACTTTTATAACATAGAAATGAACTTATCTCTAATTGTGAGTTAAATAGTACCATTACAGTTCTTCTAAAATGATGGCTTTGGCATTAAATAACCCGCAAATGTTGATATACCATCAAGCAAAGAAACCGGAGCCATTTGCCTAATGATTAGAATGTTGTCGAATGGTCCGAGAGATTGGGTTTCAATCCCTGGTCAAGTCATACCAAAGATTCTAAAAATGGTACTTGCTTAACACTCAGAATTTAAGGCACAGATCAAGGGTAAAGCGGAGCAATCCAGGGAAAGGAGTAGCACCCTCCCCTACACCTCAGTGCAGTAGCTGTTGAAAAGGTCACCCGCGACTAAGGTCGCCAACTTTACTTTTACTAGTCTTCTACAAGGATAGCTTTAGCAATAAATAACCCGCAAAGGGTGATATGCCATCAAGCAAAAAACCAAACAACAAAAAACAAAAACAGAATAGTAAGAGTAGGAATGAGCTGGCGTATAAGTAGAGGACTGATGGCAGTGTTGATAGATCGAGGGAGTTCTTTGCTAAGACCCATGAAAAGTAAAAACGACTTCGTGTCATTTATTACAACATGACAGTTTCCAAGAAAAACGTTCCTTTATTTTGGTTTTCTTTGGCTATAGCTAGAAGCCAGTTGAAAGGAAAATGAGAGCTGTCAGAGTGAGCAAGATGAGTTGAACATGTGATGAAAACAAAGAGTCAGAAACGCCATCTTTGACGCCTGAACTTGCTTGGAAAGAAGATTGATTAAACGCTGAATAATTTTAGGCTGGTCAATGAGACAAAAAGAAAGAAAGAAAGAAAGAAAGAAAGAAAGAAAGAACAAGAAAAGAAAAAGGGAAAACAATGAAGAAATAATCTTCAGTTCTTGAATTGTTGTCTGAAATCTTACTTTCTTTTGTGGCATGCATTTTGGTTGAGGTGTGATGGCTGTGAATCTGTTATGTGAACCTTGCTGTGAACACAATTAGTCGTCGAGTCGTTACGTGAATGGGAGAGCTAAAATAACCAAATAAGAAAAAGAAGACAAAAAGACAGTCTAGTTTGATTTCCTATGCGAGAAGGTTCCTCCCTATTTGAAGATTTTATAGCATGACAACACACATGTACGTATACATACATATGCAGGATGGTGCAGAAGTGAGAGTGCAGGCAGTAGCAACAGAAAATTGTGTCTCGATTGTGTATTTTTATTGATTCTTCTATTCCTCCCCGCAACACATTTACAGAGTAGGACAGACAGGGTTTTTAAGCCTGGGTAAAACAACCACTACACAAGAAAGAAACTCTGAATTCAGACCAACTTGATTTTGCTTAAAATATATCTCATGTCGTATCCTACTCGTGAAGAGAGTAAGAGATAGAGAGTAAGGGAGATAGAAAGAGAGAGATAGAGAGTAAGGGAGATAGTAAGAGAGGGAAAGTAAGAAAAGGAGTAAGAGAGAGGGAGAGAGAGTAAGAGAGAGAGAGAGTAAGGGAGATAGTAAGAGAGAGAAAGAGAAAGAGAAAGGGCTTAGAAAAGACTGTGGAGGAATTCGAAATCGCTGGAAGAATCAAAACCAGACAGACTACAAATATTGTTGAGATCGGATAAAATACTCTTAAGGGTCCAGGAGACATGAAAAGAATTGCAGTTACGCAGACTTCCGTAAAAGACCACTAGCTGATACTGGTGTAAAATACTCGTTAATCAAGCTTTTTGCAAAAATTGTCAAAGAATTGGAAACTCTGATACAAACAATGAAAATATACAATCAGGATATAGGAATGGAATTTGGCATATAAAAATGTGCCATGCTAATGAAAAGCGGAAAAAGGTCAAATAACGGAAGGAACAGAACTACCAAATCAAGAAAGTTTCAGAACTCTCGGAGAAAAGAAAAATTACAAGTACTTAGGAATATTGGTAGTGGACATGATTAAACAGTTAGAGATAACAGAAAAACATAACAAAAGAATATCTCAGATGAATGAGAAATCTTCCCGAAATAAAGCTTTACACCAAGAATCTCATCAAAAGGATTAACCACCTGAGCTGTCTTTTTAGTAAGATACTCGGGACTATTCTTGAATTGGATTAAGGAAGAACTTTAGAAATTTTACTCCCCTTAAAATTGATCTTGTGTCATATCCTGCCCGAGGAAGAACTTAAACAAATGGACCAGAAGACAAGAAAGTTAATAACCATGCACAAGGCCTCACATTCAAGAGATGACATAGACAGAATGTATGGGTCAAGAAAAGAAGAAGAGGATTTACAAGCATTGAAGATAGCGTCGATGGATCAATACAAAAACTCGAGGGCTACTTTAAAAAGACCAAAGAAAGCTAACAGATACAGCACTGACAACAAAAAGGTCACCTGAACAACAATGACGAGGAAAGAGAAGTGGGTAGGAAAATAACTGTATAGGTATTTCTTGCGACAAACTGTTGAAATTTCCCACAAGAAACCTGGACATAATGGAACCTTTATAAGAGAAAGTGAATCTCTCGTTGTAGCAGCGTAAAACATCGCTATAAGGACCAATTATATTAAAGCAAAAACAGACAAGACGCCAAAAAATTGCAAGTGTAAGTTATGTGGTGATAGATATTAAACCATTAATTGCACAATAAGCGAAAGTAGTAAATTTGCACAAAAAGAGTACAAAATTAGACGCAGTTGAATGGGGAAGGTGATCCACGGGGAATTGTGCAAGAAATTGAGATACAAACAGTTCTCCTATTACAAGAACATCAGACCTTGTCATAATTAACCCAAAATAAAAGGAAGGCCTCTGAATAGTGAACTTTGCTGTCCCGGCGAATTACAGATTGAAAATGAAAGAAAAAGAAAAGAGGGACATGTAACCTTGTGAAAGAACATTGAACCTTGTAAAAGAACTAAAAGAAATCTATGGAGCATGAAAGTGACGATGATACCATTTATACTTTTTGTCCTTTGAATGGTTATCAAAAGCTTGTCACGAGAGCTAGGAGAGTTAGAAATCGGAAGACTAGCCGAGGTCATAATACTGAGAAGAGTCCTAATAACTAAAGGAAACTTACCGTCTCTCAGACTCCAGTGAAAGACCATCAACTAACGCTGGTTTTAAAAAACTCATGAGGATAATTTGGAAGAGTAGAAAATCGGAGGATGAACCGAGATCATCCAAACTACAGCATAGTTAGGCAAGACCAGAATACTGAGAAAAGTCCTGGAAACTTGAGGAGACTTGCTATCACCCAGACTCCAGTGAAAGACCATCAACTAAGGCTTGCGTGAAAAACTCACAATAATAATGATAATAATTTTACTTTTTGGAGCTAGAAATCTATATGACGCAGCAAGGTGAAATTCATGCCACATTGAGCTTACTGGAATAACATTTTTATTATCAGTCTTGATGGCACCAGAGGAATTAGTTTAAAGAACTGGTCACTGAAGAGGAATCTTTGACCAATTTAACTAAAATTTTCAACGTGCAATATTAATAAAAAAAAAAAAAGAAGATTGATCTAATCAACTAATTCTAGAGCTTCAAACTCAATGAAACCTGTTCGAATATGTATATTTATACAAGAATATAAGTATGTATCTATCTATCTATCTATCTATCTATTGTGTAGTTGCAAGCTATGCCTCTGGTCACTATTTGAACTCCAGTAAAATTTAGGAATAAGAAAACTTGCTTTCAAAGTACACTCTACCAAAGGTTTTGGCAAACTGCAATTTTTCTAGTTTCTCTTCACAGCAATTTGCTATGGTGCTAGACTGAACTGGGTTGACTGAATCACGCACACACACACTTATTTTTATTGTCTTCTTCCATCTATGTAATATTTCAAATAAAATAGTTAAAAGTAGATAGCTGCCAAAGACTTGTATATTTTTGTGCGTACGTGCTCTTTAAAATTTTCTGTTCTGTTTTCTGCAATGTATATATATATATATATATATGTGTGTGTGTGTATGTGTGTGTGTGTGTGTGTTTGGTATGATGCAACCTGGGATTGATCCCCGGTGTCCGGACCAATGACAATACCGGCTCATCGGCCTAGTGGGTAGAGTGTTCGCCAATGTCCCAGGAGACCAGGGTTCAATCCCAGATCTAGTCATACCAAAAACTTTTAAAATGGCCATTGATACCTCCTTGCTTAACACTCAGCATTAAAAGGTACGTATCAAGGGTAAAGTGATGCAACCCCGAGGAAAGAGTAGCGCCCTCCCCTATACCGTGGTGTAGTAGCTATTGAAAAGGGAGCCTTTGGGTCGCCCTCGACTACAGTCGCCAACTTTACTTACTTTACATCTACTTATAAATGTGTGTGTGTATATATATATATATATATATATATATATATATATCAGCTTAAACAATCAGATGATAAAATTCCATAGAGAACAGCTACGTCAAAAGGAAATAGAAATTAATAAAAAAAATGTGAAGTTTAGATATTGTTGTTATAAATGAATTAACGCTGGAGAATTTAGGGAAAATTTAAGTAATAACAATGTTTGAAAAATCTAAATTTACTACCATATCAAATTAAGTACAAGCTAAAAAAATAATCATTCATTCGTTGTGTGTTGATTTCAAAATGGCGGAATAAAATTTCCACGACAGGGTGAGAGTAAAAGTGCAAGAAGCAGTGAGAAATAATCTTTCAAGTTGTGGCACCACGTGATCAGTTTAACGGAGCAACTGAAAAAAAGTTAACATTTGATTTCATCCCCTTTTTGCGAAAATGCACCAAACCAACGTACCTTATAGATTACTTCTCTTTTTTTCACATCCAGACAGGAAGTTCGAATTTGGTCATTGGGTTATATAATATTTCCTTAACCATGAAAGGATGTTAGTGACAAAGCAACATATATACATTTTTTAATTCTTTCTACGAAGTAATTTACTGCTGCCACTCGCATAATGCCAAGCTCTTCGAATGAATTGAGCACTCTGGTATCCGGTAAGGTAAAAATGTAAACAAACCAAAGTTACTACATAATGTCTTATAATTTCCGAGCGGACGTGGTTCGCTTGTTGGCTGAGTGGTATGATTCTAGCGTAAAGTTGGGCGGGTTTCGATCTCAGCTTCAAGATTACTACGTGTCTAGTCACACTGAAGAGTTGTGATACAACAAAACAGTCTATAGGAGGACGACATTATATATATATATATATATATATATATATATATATATATATATATATCATAACAGCGTTGGTTGTCACTATCTCACTTCGTGAGTTTGTTGCTAACCAAATACGATATAATTTGGAGAGTGCTCAATATCTGTGATAGTGTTATTATATAATAATAAGTAAATATATGTTATTTTTTTTTATATATTTAATAGCATGGTGGACCAGAATCGCAAGAAATTTCGTGGTGACGAGACATGTGATATTGTGATATACTATGGAGTATTATATGATATTAATATTTTATGCAGGAATATGATTTGTCTTAGATTGCAATAATAATTCATATTAGTTATCATATTTACCCAACCCCCCCGCTCGTGCAGGATATGACACAAGGTCAATTTTTTAAGCGGAGTTTAACAGGTTTGAATTCAGAGTTTTCCTTCTCCTAGACTAGTTGCCTCACCAAGGCTGAAGAACCTAGTCTGTCCTACTATTTACCCATAGCTGGAGGGAGAATAATTGGATTCATACCTTTCCCAAGGATATTAGGGCTATGTGAAATGTAATCAGTCTCGTCCTGGATTTGAACTCGTGTCGCCGTGTCCATTTCCTACGACGATAGCCATTACACCACAGGCAGTAAGAACATTTATAATACAATTTTCTCGAAATTTATATTAGTTATGGCGTATTAATGATATATTACGTTTCCATCATTGTAATCCATGATTGTATGTAAGGAATATAGTGAATATTATTGTGTTAAGACGTTGCAATAATTGTTTGCATTAGCTATGTCGACTGTTTTTGTTTTATGTGTGTGAGTGTGTATGGTGGTGATTTTAATTAACCAGCAAATTATCATCATTGCATAATAAAGAAAATGAATATAGGATTTGATGTGTAAGCATGATAAGTCAGGGACAGAAGGATAACAAGTGGGGAGTTGTGTTCGATAACAATAATGATTTTCTATTAGCTATCTATGTTGTGTTAATGTTATATTACGTATACGTTATTATAGTATATGATGGTGTGTGTGTGGGGGGGATATATTAAACGTATTGTGTGGAGACGTATTGTAACATATTGACCTCCGACCCGGCCAAGCTGTCAAATAAGAAATGCACCTGTGTAAATAACAGGTGCATCCGGTCGAAGATATCAGGGGATAACCTTGACTGTGGACGGGTCGAGTTGGGTGCAGATGTGACGCTCACTGAAGCAGGTGGATGTCAAACAATTATATAACCCGCTGACACAGGAAGTTCGAGTTAGTTGGAGTTTGGAGTCAGTTTGTTGCAGTTCGAGGCAGCGAGAACCAGACCCAGCAGAGAGCTGGGCCCTCAGGGCCCCCAGTTGAGCAGCCCAGCAGAACCAGAAAGAAATGCTACAAAAGACAAAAGAACAGGGGGTCAATATGTTGCAGTCTTTGTTCAGTCTCCAACTCACCTCTCACACATAACCCTTTCGCAACCCTTTCGAATAAAGTGAGAGGTATATCTTTTAAAGAACTGTGTTTTGTTCGTCATTATCGTGTTGACTATGTTTCCGCGTGTATATGTGTATAGTTGTATATGTATAATACGGCTATGCAACAGTATTTCTAACACTCTTGAAAACATGACTAACATAATGTCAACAGGTTGTGGAAGTGCATGGAAATGGATAATAAGATTTAATGGAGGAAGGTTGTACTTACGGTGCGTCGGGTGTGTTGTTTGATGGAGGAAAGTAGTACTTACGGTGCATCGAGTGTGTTGTGGGGTTATTTGTGGTGGTGGGTTAGTAGGGGAGGTGGTATAGGTAAGTTGGATAGGTTATGTGTATCGGTCGAAATGTGAGAGTAGATGTTTTTTTTTGTTTAGCAGGGTGTTTTGTGATGGGTGGGTGATAATTGCTAGTTTTTTCGTGGAGGCAAAGAAAGCATTTTTGATGTCTTGCTGTATGCGGGTGCTAGTTTTAGTATTACCCAGGTGATAGTGGGTAAGATGCTCATGTAATTTAAGCGCCTAATGTGTGTAGATAAAGAAGTATTAGTTACATAGTTTCTGTTTGTGAAGGAAAACTTGTGGTTATATATCATTTGTTTTATGCTACCCTTCGTTGCATCTATGTACTGCTTGACTGAGCAGTTGGTTTTGACAGTGGCTTTGTATACTACGTTTTCCCGTTGGCAATTTCCTATTAGGGGGCATGTTTCTTTATCCCTACAGCTTCATTGTTTGTTGGAGTGTGTGTTGCTAGAATGGATTCGATCTTTTTGTTATGGCTTTTTATGATTTGAGATATGCTACTTGTACAACTGTAGCTGACCTTTATAGTGTTTCTGTTGAAGATTTTCGCAATGGGGCTATGATTGGGGAAGTGCTTGTTTTATTAGATTTAGGAAATCCTAAGTGATATTTGATGCTGCGCATTTGTTGTAAGGCGGGTTGAATCAATTTATATTTATATTTCTGTGTTTTGATTTGCTTTTTGGAGATGTGTATTCTAGTGTTTGTCTATAACCACTGTTTTTTAAGGCTTTGTGGTATATGTGTTTGTATTTGTTGAAAATGTCGATTCTGCCTCCCCATACTCCTTCACCTGTTATGCATTCAAATCAAAACTTCATTTTCTTCGTAATGCAATGATGATGATATTTTGTTCCTAAGTTAAAATCATCATCACCACAGACAGACACACACACACACACACACACACACACACACACACACACACACACATACGAATATATAAAACAAAAATAAAAAATATTTTTTTTTACTCGGTAAATCTGTCGCGACTTTGGCTACACATCGCGTCTCATACATCCAGGAGACAACCTTAAATTTACCGCACCGACCACGTATCTTCATAGACACACATACTAAATATCACTTATACGTCCACACACAGTAATACGCAAATATAGTCCCCATACACTTACACGCACGCTCGCACACATAAAGAGTTGTCCACAATTCTAATGTTCTTTTAACTGTATTTTTCGAATTCTTCATTATCTTTCGTTCTCTGCCTGATATTTGGCGTTTATAAAATGTCATGAAACCTGAGGTCGCAGAGAGGGTTCCAGGCGATTAAATATATATAAAAACTAATATATATATATATATATATATATATATATTACAGGGTACAATCTATAATATATACATATATATATATATATATATATAAGTGCCCTATTATTGATATTAAGCATTATGTAACAATAGTGCAACATTTTGTCCTCCATTAACTCACCAAGCGAGCTAGTTAGAACCATAAACCTGTTTTATACATACATACATACATACTTACATGTATATATAATTGTATTAACTAATGTACTTATTCCTGTGACATATCTATTGGTCGAAGCATTCCTTCTGATGCTCTTTCTTTTATATGTTACGTGAACTTTTGTTTTAGGAGAAAATTAGTCGTTAGAACTAAATGCCGTTTGTATAAAGGGTGCTGCGAATGCCCAATCTCCTTTTTTGTCTTGAAAAACTTCATTCAAAAAATATCAAAAATGATTTCATGTTTTTTTCTGATTGATACTGAACCAGTTTGACGTCTAGACGATGGTCTAGACGTCTAGACGTTATCACTTTATTAATAAATTGCTCAGTTGTTTTAACATCTTTTAAAAAATTCTCCCTAGAAAACGTAACTTCCATAAGAATACTCTATACATACTCGTGGTGTAATAAATATTCCCGTCTTGTGAAATAGACAACAGTGACCCGATTTAAAATTCTTGACAATGCTGATAGGAATTTTCATAGTGCTAATACCCTTGGGAAAGGTATATATCCAACTATTCCTTCAGAAGCTATGGCAAATAATAGGTCAGACTAGGCTCTTTAACTTTTATAAGGCGACCGGTCTAGAAGGATGAAAACTCTGAATTCAGATCAGGATGAAAATTGACCTTGTGTCACATCCTACTCATACAGTGGGGTTGGTAAATACATCTATTTCCAAGGGTTTTAAATAAGAGGGAATAGTTTCACCTAGAGTTTCAAACCTCTGAAATTAGTTGACCTTGTATCATCTTGTTCGTACAGAGGGGATATATATATATATATATATATTGTGTGTGTGTGTGGGTGTGTGTGTGTGTTTACATGTGTAGGTGTGTATGTACATTTGGAAATGAATATTTCCAAGTGCACACACACACACACACACACATATATATATATATATGTGAATGCCTGTCGAATGAGTAAAGGTTTTTATTGTTAACATTCATGTTCAGTTTTAATTAATGTAAAAAGATTTTTCTACAAAGAATTTGTTGGACTTCACGTGATTTGCCGGTTTTTCTGCTTGAAAGGAATGGGAGATAACTCAATTCCAAACTCCTTCACATTATTGAAAAAAAAAAGTGTTTTTCAAACACGGCAATTTTGCATGTTAGCTAATTATCTCAGGAGGAAAAATATTTCCCTTGGAACAAAAAAAAAAAAAAAAAAGAAAAGAAAAAAGGAAGGATTTTTTTCTTGACTTTGTGATTTTAAAAGCACGTTAACAAGAAGGAAGGTTCTCTCATTATTCATACAAGTAGTAAATGATAAAAACCATTCACAGTTTGAAAATGACATGCATTTTCTGGTTATGAGTTGGTTCGTTTGTATTTGGTACCTTAAAAGGTACCAAATATAAATACCTTTTCTTAAAAGACAACACTTCATTAAACGGTCAGATATTCGGATGCTGTTGTGAAGGGATGAATATGCTAACTAAGCAGGCACCTCTGGTGGGGTAATGGTTTGAAAAGTAGACTTGCAAACCTTCACAAATGTGTTCGAGAAAAGCTAAGTAGTACACCACTAGCAGGGGTTTACCTTCTTCACGCTGCTGGCGAGTATTGTATTTTGTTAATTTTATAAAGATTTCCATTTTATTTCCAACCCCCATTTTGGTTATTTCTCATTCAGTAACCTTTCGTTAAATTACAACAACTTGATAGTATCGAGGTACTTGGTGCGCTGACTTGTTGTATATTGCTTTATTCCGTGTGGGATTTGAAAACAGCACAGATGACTGTGTATCGCAGTCTACGAGTTCCAGCTCGGCTGGAACTCGTAGACTGCTCAAGCAACCAAAAGTATTTGTTGAGCGAAAAGTGAAGGTTCAGTCGATCAAAGTACAGGAACCAGATGGTTGAAGAAATTTTGCTCGGATTGAAAGGCAAGGTCAGATAAGCCTAAAATCGTAGATTCCGAGGCCGTGCAACAAATCACTAGCATTCAGAGACTATTCAGTGAGCTGGTCATCTTTGTTCTACCATCTCGGCAAAAGCACCTAACGCTTCCAAATTACACCTCACGTTACCAAAATATTGCAAACTTTTGACTCACCCTTTGTGACTGAAGTATTAAAGATTGTTAAAAAAAGAAAAAAGAAAAAGATTTTTACGAAAATGGATGAAATAAAACCGAAGCGAGAATATTTTTAATCCTGGTAGCATTGATTGATTACTTGCTGATGTTGATTGTAGATTTAACAACTGTTTTACCAGGGATTTAATGTAGTCTGTGATTTGACCAAATACTCACACATATTACTCTCTTCTCCGCCCGCAGTGCGTGTCTTTGAATATGCTGACTCTATTCCCAGCAAAAGTGAAAGAAGACGGCATTTGAGGGTGAGGCTGCACTATACTATATCTATGCCAGTATCTATCTATCTATCTATCTATCTATCTATCCCAGTCTGTACATATATATCCATCTATCGTTCTATCCATTCATCTATCTGACTGATTAAGGCAAATATTCAGATTAATGTTTTACTCACATATATGAAATGAGATAGATAGATCGATAGATAGATAGATAAATTTTATTCATTTTTGAAATATTCATTTAATATTTGCTTCGTATATATAAGTATGGTCAAAAAATAGGGCATCCTGTGAGGAACGAACTCTCAAAAATATTAATAATCTGCCAATTTAGTTTTTTAACTATTGGGATTAAGTTTCATGCAGTACAAAGCTATAATTGTTAAGTAGCTATCAATATTGCAATGATTGCATGAACCAATTGGCAGATAATCAGACAAGTACACTTCCAGTCAAAATATTTGGCCAACCTCAAAATTTTTATTTCTCATCTTAAAAGTGTTATTTTCAATGAAATATGTTAAGCATCACAATTGTTTTTATCTATTATACTTAATATATGTCTACCTCAGTAACATTGACCTTAGTATAACCAGATGTCTTTTGAAAAATTGATTTGAAGACATTTTTTTTCTTTAGTATTGAGCATGAATAAAACATTTTCAAAATTTACATTATATCACCGCTTCAACTCACATTAGTCTATAGTGTGTTGAATTACTGCTTGCTAGATAATACTTGGGTCATCTATGCAAAGGACAATTTCATCTAAGTCAACACTTTGGTTGACAGAAAGCTAACGGCTCCAAACAACACTAAACAACTGAACTAATGTCGCGAAGAAATTTGTCAAAATCCACATTGAGGAAAATACCCTGTGAAGCTGGCCTATATGGCAGAATTACTTTAAAGAAACCACTGCTAAGGAAAGCAAACAATGTCAAAAGGCTTCAGTAGACCAAAGAATAGAGTAGTGGAATAAAGTGCTTTGGACTGATGAATTAAAGTTCGAAATCTTTAGCTCAGATAGAAGTGTCTATGTGGGGCAGTGAGTTATTGAAAGAGCTGCAACCCCTTATATTTCACCAAATAAAGTTTGGAGAAAATTCTGTTAAGGTGTGAGGGGCTTTTACCAATAGCAAACTCGGGAATTTGGACCAGGAGATGGGCAAATTGAATCAGCCCTGCTATAACAGAATTCTGCAGCATCATGCGATCCTATCGGGAATGTGGCTTGTAGATGAAGGATTTCTACTCATGCATAGCAAACTCTGTCAGAGGTACATTAGAAGTTGAGAGTTACAGCATGTCCTTCAATTGAAGTCTTGGTCGGCGCAATCAACGGACTTAAATCCCACTGAACTGGTGTGGTATAAACTTTAGCGAAAAGTCAAAGCTAGGCAACCTACAAATGTGGCTCACCTCTGATGACTCTTGCAGGAAACCTGGGAATAACTCTATTCAGTCTACTTCCAGTCTTTGGTGGAAAAATGCTGAGAATCTGTGAAGCGGTGATAGTGGCCAGAGGAGGTCATTTTGATGAATCAAAAGTTAATGAAGTTGTGTGTTTTTTTTTTTGTTTATTTAGTATTTGTAGCTTCAGCATTTGATTGTTTGGTGTCATATCAAGGACAGTTATTTAGAAGAGAATCTTACTCCTCTGTAGAGATGCCGTCGGGTATTCTACAATCCCAGCCGCCTGAACTAATGGGAATAGAGGCAGATAGACATGGGAATTGTGTCTATTGTTACAGAATGAAAAAAGCCAATCTTTTTGGAATAATATCTGTCCACTAAATGGAGCGTATAACCACCACTGCTTCAAATTTACATATGGTAAAATCATCTTTACTCATTTTTAAATGCCCTGTATCTTTACGCTGTCAGAAACCGGTGATTTAGGCTAGTTACATTATTTGGAGGTCTGACTTTCAAAGGTTCTCTTTCCTATGAATATTGGCCTTGTGCCTGACTCAACTGATCTTAATCGAAACTCAAGAACAGAAGCCAATGCGTACAGTTACATTAGGGTCAATCCGCGCTCCTGAGATTCGCCTTTCGATTCGGCATCTTTTGTTCTTTTTGCTATCAAATTAAGTTTTTTCCCTTTGCCACAGCTTTCCCTTTGGCTCTCTCTAGACGATAGAATTTCGTGTCGTGACGTACCGTTTAAAGTCAATCTGTTATTGTCGCTTTCCTATTCAGATATTGCCTTTTCTATCAACTGTTTTTCCGAACATCGGACAAGATCACGCTCAACTAGTTCCTAATAGGATTACACACACACATACACACAAACGCGTATATATATATATATATATATATATATATATATATATATGTATATATATATATCAGGGAATTTCATTAGTTTTTGGCATTCGGTTATATCAACTGAGATTAAGATATATATGTATAAACAAAATAACCACATGTATATGAATAAGATCCTGTGAGTTTGATAATGTGTGTGTGTATGGCGACGAGAGAGAGAGAGTAGTTGTAGTATGACCAATGTAGGTGTTAACTTTCATGTGATTTTCTGAGAGACATTCGTGAAATAGGTGTGTAAATATATAATCTCCATTGTTTTAGTCTAAGAAAATTTTGGGGGAGTTTATGCGATTTTTAACTATGGGGTTTGACGTTTTAAATTTATTTCAATAGATAATGAGTTTTATTTGTTTTGTTTGGTTGGTGGGTTTAATGTGTCTGTGTATAATGTCGGTTATTACTTGCTTGTCCGATTTGTAGTTTTCAGGTATTTGATTCGTGAAATATAAATTAATTCTGTTAGCGCTTTTGTTTTTGTTGTTATTGTTATTTTTATGGAGATATAGATTAATTTGTTGGTTAATTAGTTTATTGGGAAAGTTATAATTAATTCCTCAGTGATGTACTCCTATGGACCCCCACATATGGCCGGGCAAAAACAGGACGACCAGCTCGAACATACATTCAGCAGCTATGTGAGGATACGGGATGTAGCCCCGAAGACCTGCCAGAGGCGATGAACGATAGGGAGAAGTGGCGAGAGAGGGTCAGGATATCCGTGCTAGCGGCTCGACATGATGATGATAATTAATTAGGGCTTGTTTTATGTCAGTGAATTATTGTCTTAGATGAGGATATGGGATAAGCTCTATGGATTAAGTTTTTTTTATGAGGTCTATTTTATATTTTGGTGGGCATTCACAAAGGTCTTAAAGGAAAGTAGTATTGTGACAGGTTGATTTTTATAATAGAATGTAATGAATTTGTCATTATTGCTGTAAGGGGAATAGTAAAACATTTGGAAGCGGTCACATCGATACTGCTATATGGATGCACTACATGGACGCTAACAAAACGGCTGGAGAAGAAACTGGATGGCAATTACACAAGAATGCTGCGTGCAATCCTGAACAAGTCCTGGCAGCAGCACCCCACAAGACACCAACTGTACGGCCACCTGCCCCCTATCACGAAAACTATTCAAGTTAGACGGACCAGACATGCAGGACAAAGCAGAGATGAACTCATAAGAGATGTACTCTTATGGATCCCCACACATGGCCGCGCAAAAGCAGGACGACCAGCTCGAACGTACATTCAGCAGCTATGTGAGGATACAGGATGTTGTCCTGAAGACCTACCTAGGGCGATGAACGATAGGGAGGAGTGGCGAGAGAGGGTCAGGGATATCCGTGCTACCAGCGCGATATGATGATGATGATGATGATGATGACAGTCTTTACGACCATCTTCAGGGTGATAGAATTGCTAAATAACATTAAAAGAAAAAAAAAAAAAAGCGAACAAAAAATTTAAAAAGATAAAACTCTTTTTACGCTCTTCAATGTCAATCTAATTTCATTTAAAACTCGACTGACGTTTGTTTTTTTAGTTTTTAATGGTCAACATTTTTTAATAACGTCTTTATAGTCTAGAAATCATAACAAAAATAGTAAATGTAAGTATAATAAGAAGAAATATAAATTATCAAACAATAATGTAACGATTTAGAAATAATTTAACTAAAGAATAAAATAAAATAGATAAATGTACATAATAATAAGGAATAATGCTCTTTACAATAATCTTCGTGTGTCAATTATGATGTATTTTAACTAAAATTTAGAATCTTCAATATCATCATCATCATCATCATCCTAATCATACCTCCGAATGACACAAGCATTTGCCTCCCACCAACACACTTCATTCTCCATTTCAAGTTTTCACTCGTGTACCTATGATGTGGTACTGTATTTATTCAAAGTGCAGGAAATGTTGTTTACCTTACAAATGTTCTTCGATAGCAGGAGCAATTTCTTATACTACATCCAAGGGCATCAGAGTTTTCAAGTTTTCAAAACCGACAGATGCTATTCTTCTTGTTGTTGGTTTGCTTCTCTCCGACCGAATCAGTTTTACGCTATATAGTAATTTACAAAGGTCTTGGCTTCGATGTGGCACAAATGCCGAATGAATGGGACGGCCAATGAGACACGAACTCACTCGTGAAGGTTTTCTAGTGTAGCTTGCTAACCGTTACAGTAATTTACGAAGCTCTTTGCTTCGATGTGGCACAAGGGCGAATAAATGGGCGACCAATGAGACTCGAATTCACTCGTGTAGGTTTGCTCGTCTAGCTTTTTAATTGTTACACCACCAAAGCTGCCCAGTTTTACGCTATATAGTAATTTACAAAGCTCTTTGCTTCGATATGGCACAAGGGCGAATAAATGGGCGACCAATGAGACTCGAATTCACTCGTGTAGGTTTGCTCGTCTAGCTTGCTAACCGTTACACAGCCAGAAGTGCTCAGTCTTAACAATATAAAGCTACGATGGTTTATCATATTTTTAATATCTACCACAATTTCTTTTATTAAGAATTTGATTGTATGATTTTACCGTCATATTAACCCATACTAACATAGGTTAGGGAATTACGTTCATTAGGCGTTAATATTCACATCTGAGTAATTGTTTCTGAAAAGATTTTTCTTCGTACAAACTTATACGGTATTTATTCCAATCGAATGAAAATTGTAAAACAGTTGTAGTTGATCGATATATAGGACCCTAACAGGTTGTACTACTTCAGATTTTAGTGAGCGTGGAAATAAATGAGAATGAAGGTTTTTTGACTCCTCAGATTTCCAGAATCAGATCATTAACATCTGATAAAGTTTTCTGTCATACCCAGAGCACACGTTTTTTTTTTTTGCGCGGTGGGGTCTTACCCCACTGCAGATGATAAAGTTAGCCAATTCTAAACCCTGTCAATCAGGAACAAATCTAAAAGAACTTCAATAAAATTATCGATTCCTTGAAATGAATGGGGATGTTTTTAAGGAAAAGAGTTGATGTCTTGCTGTGAACGTGAAATAAATATATTAAAGCCGAGAGGAAAATTTTTGATGGAATCAATATTTTTTCATACAACATTTTGAATTTATTTTTTTTCTCATGCATCATCAATATTCGGCTGAACAAGTTGTTCATATAAACAACAGATTTTTTTCCTTATTTCTCTCATTCTTGTAAAATCGATAACGCAATAAATATCGAGAGGCTGAGAATAATATTATTACCGAAAAATAATATCCTCTGGATGTTTTAAAATTTATTTCGTTTAAGAAAATCGCCAATATTCCACTGAACGATTTCATATGGCAATATGTGTGCGCGTGGAAATGTGCGTATCTGTCGATATCTCTGTATGAATTTTACAGAGCTAAAAGTTATTTTTTAAAACTGCCTGGAAAAATAAATATATTTGTAAATAACTAATATTTTTGCTAAGATGTGGCACAAGGCCGTATGAATGAGGTACCTAATGAGATTCGAACTCATCTGCGAAATTTTGCTAGCTTAGCTTACTATATAGCGTAAAACTGATTCGGTCGGAGAGAAGCAAACCAACAACAAGAAGAATAGCATCAATCGGTTTTGAAAACTTGAAAACTCTGATGCCCTTGGATGTAGTATAAGAAATTGCTCCTGCTATCGAAGAACATTTGTAAGGTAAACAAAACCCAAGGTAGCCAAAAGGATGTAAATGTAGTCATAAGGCGTTAAACCAAACACCTATTTATCACACGGTGTTCTACGTCAACTATTGTGGCATATCGGTGATATCACACACCATACATTAACACGCACGCGCACATACATACATACATACATACTATATATATATATATACATATATATATATGTGTGTGTGTGTGTGTGTGTGGGCAGCATTTCCTCGTTAAGACATATTTTGATAAACAGTATAGACATCTTTTGACTACATGTTTTTGTATTCTTTCAAGTTTATGCATGGATGTTATAATTTCCGGCCGAAATTGACTAATAATCCTTCCAAAATTAATTAGTCCTAAGTACTTGGATCATCACCAGGGCGTGTGCATATTGCAAAAGGGATACAACTTTTGCAAGTACATTACAACTTTGTAAGAATTAAGCGTTTATTGTTTATACTTGTAGCGTTTGTTTTTAAAATTTGGTTCAATAAATAGCAGCAGTAGCTAAAGACATTTGAGTACATTAGTAGTGGATTCAAAATTAATTTTGTTGAGGTTAGCATTTTTATTTCTAATGTGTAGGTTATCGTATATATAAAAGAAGAGTAATCATATTTACCCAACCCCTCCGCTCGGGCAGGATATGACACAAGGTCAATTTTTAAGCGGAGTTTAGCAGGTTTGAATTCAGAGTTTTCCTTCTCCTAGACTAGAGTAATTATTTATTGATTCAGTTATATATGCAAAACTTAGTCATAATCTATTTTCATCTACACAAACTGTCAAAAGTATATGGGACCAATGTTATTTATAATGAAACAAGTTAAGCACCACAATGTTTTTTTATTTATTATACTATATACAGATGATTCTCAGTAACTTTGACATTAGTATAACCTGATTTATTTTAAAAAATTGATTTGAAGGCGTTTTTTTTTCTTTAATACTAAAAAATAAAAATTCCAAGAACTACAGTAAATTGTTCTGTTAGGAGACATCATGAAACGGGACAAAACAAGACCAAAAGTTGGGCCGGTTGACGAAAGCAACAAGAAGAGCAGAGGACAAGAGTCACTAGTTTGCGTGAAAGAAGGCTGACTGCTCCAAACATCGATGCACAACTGAACCAATGTCGCGAAAAAACTCTGTCAACATCCTCGGTGAGGAAAAATCTATAAAGCAGAATTGCTGCCGAGATACCACTGTTGAGGAAGCAAAACAATGTCAACAGACTCCAACGGCCAAAGGAGCACCAATACTGGACAATAGAGCAGAGGACTAAAATACTTTGGACTGACGAATCAAAGTTCAAAATATTTGGCTCAAATAGGAGGGTTTATGTGCCTCGAAGAGTTAGTGAAAGATGGTTGGTTTGTTTGGTTTTATGGCATATCAACCTTTGTAGGTTATTTAACGCCAAATCCATTTTTATGTAAATAATCTGTTCTATTGAAAACAGTTCAGTTTAGCATAAGTACACAGTTTAATTGTCAAAAACATTTCCATTTCAAACTATTCAAGCAGTTATATGTAATAATTCAGTTAAGTGTAAATACAGTTTTAATGTCGAAAAACAGTTCTATTTGAAATAATTCAGTTAAGCATAAGTACGCAGTTTAAGTGTAAGTACGGTTTAATTGTCAAAAACGTTTGTATTTCAAGCTATTCAGTTTACTCAATTCATTTTAGCATAAGTATGCTGTTAGTTCTATTTAACCCATAGATAGGGCCCTATCAGGTGCTACCACTCCGGGCCAGAGTGGACCTGGGAGCGATGGCAATGAAGGGGTACTCCGCATTCCCCAAAGCTCCAGCAGTGCTGTAACCTCACCATCAGATTGTTTAGTGTCATATGCAGGACACTCGTTGGGGGGGTCTTACCCCTCTGCAGAGAAGCAGTCGGTGTATTCTACAGCCCCAGCCGACAGGGCAAAGTTAGTGAAAGAGCTGCAACTCCCTGTATCACATCACTGGAACTGTTATAGTGTGAGGAGCTTTTGCCAATTGCAAGGTCGGGGATTTGCACCGGGTGACGGGCAAATTGAATGAAACCAGGTATCTCAGCATTTTGCTGCATCGTGCGAACCTATCTGAAACACGGCTTGTGGGTCAAGGATTTCTACTCATGTAAGATAAGGATATAAAGCTTAGTAGCAAACTCTGCCCTTGGTACATTAAAAGTAGAGAGTAACAACGCGTCCTACAATTGATGTCTTGGTCGGCGCAATCAGCGGACTTAAATCCCATTGAACTGTGGTGTGGTATAAACTTGAGGGAAAAGTCAAAGCTAAACAACCTACAAGTATGGCTCACCTCTAACAACTCTTGCAGGAAAGCTGTGAAGAACTATATTCAGTCTTCCTTCAGTTTTTGGTGGAAAACATGCTGAGAATCTGTAAAGCAGGGATAGCGGCCCAAGGGTGTCATTTTAATGAATTAAAAGTTTAAGAATTTAAAAAAAGTTTTTGGTTTGATTTGTATTTGATGTGGCTCATGAAGACTTGTATTTCGTATAATGAATAAAAATTTGCTGTGTTTAACTTGTTTCATTCAAAACAAAACTTTTAGGATGAGAAATAAAAAGTTATGAGGGTTGCCAAATACTTTTTATTAGTAGCATATATATATATAATGAAAAGAAATAATTTATCGTAAAAATGAAACAAAAAATAATCATGAAACTGACTTTGCCGGAAAAAGATACAATTGTCGCAATACAATAAGTATTGAAAAAGTATTCAGTATTACGTACGGAGAAATGGTCTAGAAAACCGACGAAGAAAAATCTTACTCTCAGGGTGTCTTCCGATATATATATATATACATATATATATATATATATATATATATATATATATATATATATATGTGTGTGTGTGTGTGTGTGTGTGTGTCTTTACGAACCAATCCGCACCTCTGCAGTAGGGTAAGAGCTTCCCTCAAAGAGTGTCCTGAAAATGATACTAAACAAGCTAATGGTGATATTCCAGTAATGCTGGAGCTTTGGTGACAGCAGAGCACCCCTTCATTGCCATCGTTCCCAGGTCCACTCTGGCCAAGAGTGGTAGCACTTGATAAGGCTCATTCTATGGGTTAAATAGAACTAATCTGCGTACTTATGCTAAACTAAACTTCTTAAAATAGAACCGTTTTGATATTTAAACTGTACTACGCTAAATTGAATTATTCAGAATAGAACGGTTTTGATATCTAACTGTGTGTAAACAAAATCTATTCTTAAACTAAACTTTAATATGAAATGTTTGACTAAACTGAAAAGCTTGAAATAGAAATGTTTTTAACAATTGAACTGTGCACTTATGCTTAACTGAATTATTTAAAATAGAACGGTTTATTTGAATAAAAATGGATTTGGCGTTAAATAACGTAACAAAGGCTGATATGCCATAAAACCCAAGCAACCAGCGAACCAACCAATCCACACATGTAGGATGCGATATAAGGTCAATTTTTATTGGCGTAGCAGTTAGAGTGTTCGCCAAAGGTCCGGGAGACCAGGGTTCAATTTTTGGTCGAATCATACCAAAGACTAAAAAAAATTGTACTTGATGCCTCCTTCCTTAACGCTCAACATTATAAGGTATGTATCATGGGTTAGTGGAGCAATTCAGGGAATGGAGTAGTGCCTTTCCCAATACCTTGGTGAAGTAACTATTGAAAAAGGAGCCTTCGAGTCCTCCTCGGCTACGATCGCCAACTTTACTATACGAGATTTGAATTCTGAGTTTTCCTTCTAGATCGATTGCCACACAAGGGTTCAATAGCTTCGTCTGCATAACTATTTAATCCTAGTTATAAGCATATCTATTCAAAGAGTATTAATACCATGTAAAATGCAAAGAGAACAAGTCGTTATATCCCGATTGCACATTGGTCATACAAGGCTTACTCACCCTTTCATACTGAAACAGGAACCACAACCACAGTGTTTTACATGTCAGACAACTTGCACGGTTAAACACATTCTTATAGAATGCAGAGCTTTCGCCGTCATCAAAAAGCGATTTTTCAGAGTGAATAGTTTGACTGATTTGTTCGAAAACGCCAAAATAGATGACGTTCTGTCCTTCTTGAGAGAGACTGGGTTGTACGAAAAAATATGACGAATTAAAACTTGTTAATCATGTGCAAACAAATGAAATCCTGTTAATAGAAAATGTTATCTACTAAGTATTCGTTCACAAATCTTTGGTTGAATGTATATATATATAAACAGAATTTGGCGTTAAATAACCTACAAAAGTTAATACGCCATAAAACCCAGACAATCTGCCAACCAAACAAACAAACAGCCTCTTCCTAGTTTTGAACTTGCGTCACCGTGTCTATTTCCTTTGTGGGTATCCATTTCACCACGAACGCCCCAATAGAACGAAGGAATATAACGGTTGCTACTCGCATAATGGAAAGTTCTTCTAACGAATTGAGCACTTTGGTATCCGATAGCGCAAAATGTAAACAAACAAAATTTGATACATATGCGTTGATTACCGAGCTGACGTTGAGTCGCAGACAAAGCCTAGGGGTATATCATCAGCCTGACGTAAACGTTAGACGGGTTTCGATACCGGTAGGCAAAGTCTCACGTGTCTATACATAGAGAATAGTTGTGATACAACGAAACAGTCTGTCCCTGGGTGACAATATATATATATATTATAACAGTGTTGGTTGTCACTAAATCACTTTGTGGGTTTGTTTCGAACCAAGTGCAATTTAATATGGAGAGTGCTCAATATCTAGGATAGATCTATTATATGATAATAATAAAGATATATACATTAGATACATATATTTAATTCATGGAATTTAGACTGCGTACCATGAATTAGATATATATATATCTAATGTATATATATATATATATATATATATATATATTGTCATCCACATATATATATATTAAAAAGGACAGATATTTCCTGTCAGCCTATTTCATGTTTGGTACATTCAAGTCTTCGTATAAGTCCTTTGTCATCTCGATGGAACGAATCCAGGAAGACGCCGTATTTTTCCAAGTACTTTCGACCCTATCTGTAGCCATCTTCAGAGGAACTGTTAATGAAATGACAAACACAATGATGAGTCATATGCATTTCTTAAGAAAGTCGGGTGAAGAACAAGTGAGAAGAGAATTTGTGGTAGAAAAGAATTTTACAAGAGGTAAGAGGAAGAACTGGCGGGTAAAATGTTAAGGCATTTTCGAACATGGCTTCTATATTCGAAGTTGATCTTGTTTAATGAAGGTTTCTTAATCTTAATTTATAGAGCTTCAAGAATTTAGATTTTTTTCTATGTGTAATGAGGGTTTTCTGTTGGAGTTTTTCTGCGTTAGAAATGTTTGTTGAAGTGTTGAGAAATGGAACTAATGTCTGATAGAGGAAGTGTTAAACGTCTCGACAGAGTTTTGACACATTTTCTTTTTTTAAATAGATGAATTTAAAAAAAAAAAGAAAATGTACATCTATTTCCTTGCCCTTGTAATTACGCAGATGCGTATTTCCAATTCTCTTGGATCATCATAACGTTTCAGTTATAATGAACCATCATCAGGGCGAGGAAGGATGACATTTAGTGATGTTGAATCACCGATGGATGTTTAAAAAATGCAAAACAAGGAGGAAAATATATATAGTGACTATGTGTCTACGCTATCTAAACTTAGATCAATATATGCTCTATAACCAATAGTGACCATTACCAGCCCATTGACCTAATGAGTAGAGTGTTCCCCAATGGTCCGAGAGACCTGGGTTCAAATCAAGACTCAATACCCAAGACTCAAGAAATGGTTCTTGATGCCGCCTTGCTTAACACTAAGCATTAGACGGTATGGATCAAGGGTAAGTGGAGCAATCCAGCGAAAGGAGTTGCACTTTCCCCTACACCTCGGTGCAGTAGCTATTGAAAAGGGGTCGCCCTTGACTACAGTCGCCAACTTTACTTTTTACATATATATATATACATATACATATATATACCAACCCCTCCGCTCGGGCAGGATATGACACAAGGTCAATTTTTAAGCGGAGTTTAACAGGTTTCAATTCAGAGTTTCCTTTCTCCTAGATTAGTTGCCTCACCGTGGCGGAAGAACCTAGTCTGCCCTACTATTTACTATTTGGAGGTTGAATAATTGGATTCATACCTTTCCCAAATGCAATGTGAAAAGCTATCAGTCTCGTCCAGGATTTGAACTCGTGTCGCCGTGTCCATTTCCTACGACGATAACCATTACACCACGGGCACCTCCTACGCCACGGGCACCTCCCAGTATATATATATATATTTATTTAACGAATAGATATGCTATGTTACCACTTCATTCTTTAGGGAAACTTTTGGTAGCTATTATAAAAACTTTTGAAAAACTTTTCTGAATA